>LTAE01000507.1:27164-49444 GCA_001647135.1 Pontederia paniculata
GAGAGAGAGAGAGAGAGAGAGAGAGAGAGAGAGAGAGAGAGCACCGTGAAAGCCCGGTCCAAATATGAACTTTCCGGGATCATCGGAGAGACCCGGAGACGCGGCGGCGGCGGCGGAGACGACGAGCGCCGGAAGGAGGGTAAGAAGAGAGAAGTGAAGGATGAGGAGGGCGACGGAGGATACGAAGATGAGGACGAGTCCACCTCCGGAGACGGCGACAGCGACGGCCATGCGTGAGATCTCTTCATCGGGCCATTTGCTCCTCGTTTGTATTGTTTCCGTTCTCGGCGCTTCTTTAAGTTAAAATATGGCGGTGGAGTTTGGAGTTTGGAGGACAACAACAAGAACAACAGCGACAAGAGCTGTTCATTTATTTTACTAAGATGAGAGCATACACTGCCGTGTGCTGATATGCATACACCTGCATATTCATAGCATTACGCCCTTTTATCAATTAAATAGAAAAAAAATAATTCATGAAAGATATATTTGGCAGATTAAGATTTATACAACTTTTAACAACAAACAAATTATTTTTTTTTCTTTTAGGAAATGGATTATGTGGCGTATACTTTGTAGACGTTGCATAATAAAATGATTTAGGAAATGCACCTGTCTATTAAAAGAATACAAAATGGAGTGATCTTTAATATTATTTTTGAAATAATTATTCATTAAAATTCAAAAGTGAATTATTTACAATTTTGCAAAGGTTGAGTGATGCTTTTAACTCTCCTAAGTTATTATTTATTTTCATATTTATTTCTAAATTAAAAAAATATTAATCGTCTCTTTAAACTTTCAAATTCATGTGTTTTCTCGTTAAATTGTTTTTTTATTTAATATGACTGTTTTTTAATAAGGAAAATAATATTTACCTAATATTGATTTTTATCTTTTTAAGTTCATTGAATTATTAGATACCAAAGTTCATATTAAAACTGATATGGAAAAATTAAAGTTAAAAATTGTCGATAATAGATGTGATAATTGGAATGGTTTTAGTCTAACATTGGGGATGGGATAGGGGTGTTCACCGGATCGGATCGACCCGATGAACCCGACGATCCGAACCGACCCAATCTCAATTGGGTCGGATCATATCGTTGGTCGGGTTGAACCCGAACCGACCCGATCATAATCCGATCATCAATGGGTTGGGTACGGATTTCAATTTTTCGAACCCGATCAACCCGACCGAACCCGATGACCCGAACTTTTATATATTTTTTATTAAATTTAAATCAATTTATTCTTAATAAAAATTTTATATTACTTTAAAATTAAAGTATATTACAAATTTATACTTTATATCCTTTAAATCATTATTAAACATTGAAAAAAATATGTTTCTTTATTTTTTATAATATAATTGATGTTAAGTATTATAAAAAAATAATTTAAAAAATATAAAAAATTCAATCGAATAAACCGATGACCCGACCCGAACCAACCCGACCCAATAGAGGTTGGGTTGGATCGAATTTGGTGACTGTTTTGTCATCAACCCGATCCAATCCAACCCGAACAAAAACGATCGGGTTGGGTCGGATTTGGGTTCGGGTCGGGTCAAACCCGATCTGTGAACACCCCTAGGATGGGAAAACAATATTATAATTTTTAGAATGTAAAATCAATATAGAATGTAAAATCAATAAGGAAAGTGCGAAAATGAGTAAATAAAAGTTTGAAGTAAGCATTTGCACCTACTATTTAGAAGTTGAGCAATTGGAGAAAAATGGCGGTGGGTTTAATTTATCCAACGGTGGTAAGGCCCTGGGGCTAACTCTTTAGGGCTCAGAATTGTAGCTATTTACATAAATACCATCCATCCACGTAGTCTCGGTGGTGGAGTGTGAGGAAGGCGTAAGTGATCTGTGCCGTGAACAATTCCGTCAGACCACGTGGAAAGTGACACGCGTCATAACGGCGGCGAGACGTGCCACCCTTTCATGACGTCACAAGCATAGGCGGAGGGAGGGGGATAAGGGGGTGCATTGGCACCCCTGAAAGTTAATTTTTTTACTTAATAATATGAATAATATATTAAAGATTAATTATTTTGTGAGCAATACTAATTTTGATATTTAATTAAATTCTGAGTTTGAATCTTTTAACTAAATAATTATTTAGGTGACTAATCGGTGCAAGAGTTTTTTTTTAATGAATATTCCGAAGATTAAATTGCATATATGAAAAAAATATACTACAAATAATAATATCATTCTCAATAGATTTTAAAAAATAATATTTTATTAAAATTAATTATTAAAATAGTTGTTTGTCTGTCATTTATATATTTAAAATATTCTTTATATTATTTGTCATACTATTTTAATATTTTTATAACGATATTAGTTTAAAATGTGCACCTCCTGACTAACTTGTGTGGCTCCGCCACTGGTTTCACAAGAACACAGTCTCGCATAATCGATATTTAAATTAAATATTGAAACAATACAACCGATAAAAAATGAAAAACAACTTACGAGTAATCATCATCATACCTCGTCCAACCCAACAAATGCAGCTTGTTTTCTTCCTCTATCTTTGTTTAAATAAAAATATTGCACTATAGGTTGATAAATTAATTAATGAAAATATTTCTATTAATTTTAGGTAAAATTTTATAAAAAAAATTAATAAGTTTAGTTTAAATTTTTTATTGGCATTCATCAAATATATATTTATCTCTCAATATGTTAATAGTCGTTTACCGAGCTGGGTACAATCCTCATATTATTAATTGGCATCGTATCAACCTTAGCTCGTCACTTGTCCTTCGTGTATCCCTATATTATTTCTATTTTGAGTAGTCCTTCACGAAATGACCATGCTTCCCATAATTTAGACAAACACAAGTCTTGCATCGACACTCTTCGACCTAGAACCTCTAACAATGCGAGCATGAGCTAGTATTCTGCTGTTGTGATTGCTGAGATTGGGCGTTGCACAATTTGTAGGGTCTTTAACGATCAATCCCTACAGTGCTTTCTCCTATTAGGATCATGTCCTTTCTCCTATTTCGCTCTATCTTGATTTAGTTGGCGAAGTAGAGCCTTATCCTTTTAGGCCTTCATTCATTCTTCGTGCTCCCGTTCTAACTCTGATGCGAGCTTGGAGACTTCTTATAGGGTCTTACAGTTTTCACACCATGACCTTGGCCCTTAACTCGTGGTGCAGTCCATTGACAAACCGCTTGATCTTGGATTTCTCGTTCTTGTCTAGAGTGCAATACTTCTCAAGTCTTAAGAATTTGATTAGGTATTGTTCAATTGTCCTATCCCTCTTGCTTTTGTTGTAGAAATTCCTATTGCATCCGGTCATTCTAGTACTAGGATAGGTAGCGTGCTTTAAAGAATTCCTTGAAGTCCTTCCACAAGATAGTATTTTATGTTGCAAAATTTGTGCTTTTGATATCTTTCCATCAATCATTGACATCGCCCATGAGACGATTTATGACGAAAGTGATCTTCCGCTCCTCAGCACATTGCATCTCTATAAAGACTTCTTCCATCTTTTTATCCACTTCTTAATTTGCCCAAGGTCTTCAATTCCCTTAAAGACTCAAGAGGATGTTGTTTTAGGAACCTCTCAATAGTATCCTTTGATTCCTCTTGGTCATGTTCACTTCGAGCGGCCCTCATTAGGTTATTCAAAAAGTCATCGCAGTCTTATGCTTATGGGATAATATTTTTCTCAATGTGATTCAGTGTTGATGTACAAGGTTCCACGGTACTCACTCACCCAATAGTAGAACGTCGTGGAGGCATCTATAAGTAATTAATTTTCGATTAAAAATGATGTCTATACTATAACTTAACTCATACATGATGGCACGATGATGACTCTTGATGCTTATACATCGACCTCCACATTTTTAGGGACAACTAAGAAGTGCCCTCTCATTAGGCTCTTATACCTAATTGTAACGCTCCCAAAATCACACATAGCCATCTTGCAAAATATGTCTTTGGGGACGCTACGAATTTTCTTCTTTGCTTTGATCAATGACTAGATCAACATTAATGACACATCATATAAACCCCAACAATTTAAGCTAAATATCCTTTCAAACTAAAAAAAAGTCTATTAGAAAGTTTCAACAAAAGACAAAGCAATCTAAAATTCATGAGACTAATTAAAGTTTATTTTCTTCCTATTATATGACTATTAAAATTTATTCAAGATTATATTCCATGTGCAGATAAGTATACTATTCTAAGACCATGTTTGGTACGTACAAGCGTTTTGTATAGTTAATAGCGAATAGCGATCAGCGACTAGCTAGTAGCGAGTTAATTATTAAATTTCATAATAGTGTGAAAAATGTAGCATTTGAATCGATTCATAAACATAAAATGACTAAAAATGATATAAATAATTATTTTAAATAATTTACATTATTATATGCATTCTAAATTAAATAATTTATTTGTATTTTAATTATTTTAATACTAATAAATATTAATAAATAAATAAATAAATAAATTAATTAATTAATTTATAAAATAATAATAAATAATAAAGTGATCATATGGTACAAAAGAATAAATGTGTTCATACAAATAGTAAGTAACAATGAAATATTTTGAGGATATATTGAAAAATAAATTTCAACATTCTACTCGCTACCCTAGACGGTGATCTTGCAAGCGCCTCAAAATGTTAAGTTTCAATCATTTATCACTACTATTAAGTATACTTATCAAATATCTTAATACGTTCAACACACTATATTTTAACATAGACATTATTTTTATGTCGTGTCAAACAGAGCCTAAGCATCATCATTAACATCATCATCATCATCATCATCATCATCAATCGTCACACCATTGACATGAAGATCAATGTAGATACATTCGAGATGTTCTTTTTGTTAAATTGTTGTACATATCGGGCGATCAAAGTTCCACTGATCTTTAACCATCGATCAACAGCTCTCCTACAATCATGCTAAGCAATTTAGTTATACTCTTTTTTTCAAAAGTATGACAGCATGTGGCTCCTAAAAGTTAGATCTGAAAACACAAAAGGAAGCCAAATTAAGTTTACCTACTCCACCATTAAGAGGGAAAACAAAGGAAATTTATCTGCTTTTTTGGGTTATGGGATTCGTTCAAACTACTCCATCTCTTTAAACCAACATTTTTCATTAATTCACGCATGCATGGTGTCCATCAAAGTGACACGTTAATTAATTTAAATAAAATAAAAGTGATTGTAACTTTTGATTTTAAGGATCGACGATCTCACTTTATTTTTTAAAGATTAAATAATGTACAAGCACAAATTTGTTTGTACAGCCACGGCAGATATATTCAAATTGGATCGTGAACCACGTGGGCGATAATGTGTATGCATGCATGCGCTTTATTTTTATCTTACAAAATCCACGTGGTGGGGGTTAAGGAAAGGTGCTCACTGTAGGGAGCACTATAAAAACTTAGCTTAGTTATTATTGGATCTCAAAAAGTATCACTTAAGATTAAAATTGTGAAAATTATTTGAGCATATAATGATTTTTATTTGGCCACTGATTCTCATCTAATGATAAGATAAGTGATATCTACTTATAGATATAATCTTTATTAAATTCTTAATGATTATTAAGAAGATCAGTCATATAAGTGATCAAATCTCCATATCCAATAAGGAGAAACATGATGTCGATGGAGACTACGTGTTAATAATGGTATTTCGTTATGATGTTAATGGCACTATGAGTAAATTAATAAGTTGAATCTTCAGTCAATTAATAAACATGTTTAAGAGTAAGAATGAGAAGTAGTCGTAAGCTCAAATATTAAATATAAGAATGGAAGGAAGATTAACTTTTTGCACCATCGTAAAATTAGTAACGTACATTAATCATTTTCAAATAATAAAAAATATATATGTTGATAGCTTGAGCGGTTAAACCTAATCAAAGTGATAATGCCGTCCATAAAAACAATAATGCAATTATAAGAAAAGTGCATGGCTTTCACATGCATCTCGTTTGTGGGCAGACTGTGGAGAGCACTTTCAAGCTTGTGGTTCATGTAATGTGCATTCATCAACCGGAATGCATGGACGGCGACAAATGCAAGCAAACTTTAGGTTTGTTAGATCACATATCCTTCAACTATGTAGTTGGTGATTGCTTTTCGAATACATTTTTTACACCTAATCCATCTTCCTACTCATGCATGCCTTGCATCTCTCTCTCTCTCTCTCTCTCTCTCTCTCTCTCCATGTGTATGAAAAAATTAAGTCCATCCATGTGTAAGAGTAGGGCTATGCTTAATGAAATGAAATTTATAAAAAAAAGAATTTGTAGATGGCGAATTTCAATTAATTTTCATTTGTTAAGTAAGAAGAAAACTTATCTTCGAAATATAAAAGTCTGAGATTTTATTGGGTGGCCCGGCAACTCGGAGAGCCTAAGTTCCGTTATCATTTTAAATGTGTTTATCTGGTTTTCTATAGTTTATTTAATTTTTACTTGTTCTATTTATTTACTATGTTAAGGATGATAACCACTTGAGACGTCCACGGTCCACATATTATATCAAATGTTAGTGGGCCGACAGCTTCAGCCCTTAATGGCCCAAGTCAAGTTCTTAAACTGGCAACAAAAAGAAATTGAGAAATAGTAATGTAGCTAACACATGATGATAAAGTAATTTCTGCTTGAAATTGTGATAGCCATAATTGCACAATTAAGGTTGTAACTCTCCGGTAAAACCCATAAAATGTTCATTACATGGCTTTCTTCGACTAGAATACATACACTTTGTGGATCCAAGAGTTGATATTATTGATGCAGAAATGCCAGAGCCAACAGTTTGATTTCGCAGCCTAATTCTATTTTCTTATATAACATCCATTGATAATCAGAAAACTCAATGCCCAAGTCAAACCGTTTTGGGAAGTATGTGCGCCTTGTTCTCTATGGGAAAATACGCATTATCTTAAATATTTGGCTACTTATCTCTCCGGTTTGTGAATATCGCCCACCAAGTTAATTACGGTACATTAAACATCTCTATCACTGCAAAGATGTAATGTCAATTGATGAAGAAAATTCTTGCACAGTCGCATCCTTAATTTTTCACATTTTTTTTCAGTGAACATTAGCTTCTGTTGTACTTTTTAGATTTGCCATTACTGTTAGTCACATAACGTAAATTTGTTCTAGAGACATTTTAGAGTTCATAGGCACAAGTATGGTTTCCTTTTTTATATGTTAGAGCTATACCCATAACATTTATTTCCGAAAGAATCTGATTTTTATCCTGACATCCACATTCTTAACGTCAATCAAATGTTTGAATTGAGAAAAAAAAAAGATAAAGAGGCAATTAAGAAAGATAAAATTTATTTGCCCAAGCACCGTCTCTTTCAAATGAAGTTTAAACATGATAATTTTATCAGGGTAAAAAAAATAGAATAAAAGAGATTGCGACTTCAAATGGAAGGCAGTTGAACCCATCGCAAATTGTTTTCTGTCTTTATCTTCAGCAAAATGGATTTTCTATCTTCAATCCATTTACTGATCCTTTCAATCGTTTGAAGCTCAAAAAACTGTGATGCCATGAGGTAAACAAATAAAACAGGAATCATTAGTTCATATTTGGATTTTTCGGAAGAGAAAGTACAGAATCATGCTTCTACCTCTTTAATCCAAAGAACATATGAAGCTGCATGCTGAGCTTGTATTCGGTTGTCATCGAACTCATCATGTGATGTATTCAGGCAAGACTGTACTAGATCAAGCTCTTTGTCAAGAAAAATGTCCAAGGAGGAACTAGTATGACGGTGATGTTCCAAATCTGTTTTGACAACTTCCATATTGTTTTTCAAGTGCTTTATCCAACATAGTGAGAGCAATCGACGATGTATCCACAATGCCTTTCAAAGTTTCCAGACATGAAGGTAAAATTGATAAGCATTCTATGGTGATAACTGAAAATTTATGCTAAAAGAAAATTTCACATTTCTAAAAAAGGAATAGCATGACAAAGTCAATTGAACCAGACCTCTCTTCCAATATAGCGTTTTATAAGTATCTCATCCCAGTCAAGCTCTTCCTGCCAAAACAACTTTTCAGGTCAGTTAAGATGCTCGTAACTACTGTCACTATATTATAATGAAATTATCCATGATGTATAAATAAATGACATGGCCATTATGTCAGAATGAAAATATGATGATAATCAAACTTACAAATTCCATGTTGAACAAGACATAAGATGTTATACCAGGCAAGGACAATCACAATATGATAACACATATTTTTCAGATACATTAAGAAAGGAATATTTATCTTATCTATTGCATTGAGGAAAACCAAAGTTTATGTCAATTAAACATCCTTTCAATCTTCTTATTCTTGCAAAATAAGTATACTGATATTCAGATTAAATGTAGTTTTCATGAGATCTCCATGTCCACGAGTCTCATTTTTCTAGTCACTTTGTAATAGTTATTCATCCATGTCTAAAAGACAATCAGCAACCAAAGCCTATGAATATGTAGAGCCTAAGCTGTAACCACTTAATCTTTTTATGCAAATGTTAAAACATAACCAGGCTACTTAGAATGTCCGGCCATATTTTTTTCTTGTTTTCAAACAAAATTTTCAATTGATAAGAACTTTTCATGATTGCTTTTCCATGGTTCCTTCAGTGAATCATGCTTCTATGTGGTTCTCTCATTGATAATTCGTTCTCTGAAGTTGATTTCCTTAAGTAAAATTTGTCAATCTTCATTATAGATGTTAAGAATATAAATATAAAGATGTTTTTCATATAGACTTTAAGCTTTTAGTATTATTGCTAGCACATCTAATTTAACATAGTATTAGAGTAAGAGATCCTAAGTTCAAACCTCGATGAAGCTCATTTTAAAAAAAGATAATTTCCTCCCTTAGTGGTTCACGTGATGGGCAGAACTAAACCAAAGTTATCAGCAGTTCACATGTGAAGAGGAGTGTTAGAATATAAATATAAAGATGTTGCTCTTCTCATGGGTTTAATCTTTTAGGATTCTTGTTAATAGTAAATATGGATAAATTCATCCCTAACTAGTCTATTTATTTTGTTAAAAACAAATTAGTTCATCTTTTAATGCATCTTCGCACATATCATACTTTTTATGGGAAAAGAAAGGATGATCACACATATGATACTTAGAAAGGGTTAGGCCAAGCGTTTCTCATTTAAATAGCCCAAACCTTTACATCAAAACTACTGTCATATGTTAAGCTACACAGCTGCAAAACAAAGTTGTCAGTTGCAACTTGAAATTTATATAATACCTTCAATGTGAAACAAGTATTACACTTGAAGCAACTTTCTTCAGGATCTGAATGGTACTCCTCCAGCAATCTAAACATCAATTGCTGCAACAAATTTTGAAAAAGGAAAAAGATCAAACGGGAATGATAAATGATACATTCCATAATGTGTCTCCTAACTTTTTTATATATTTACATAAGCTCCATAACTTTTATATGTTATTATGTCCAAACAAGAAGACAATGCCCTCAGCAGAGGGCAAGCCATTGCTACAACTATCATTTTATTGGAGACAGAGGATCATAAGCACAGGCCACAAAGTATGGGAATAAAGTCATAGCTTAAGGAATATGAATTCTGAAAACTTACTCTTCGATGGTGGAAGCAAGAGCTATCAGCAATATGCAACTCAGCCCATTTTTTTGATTTGTCTAAATCATCAAGAACCTGTGACACAAATAGAATTTGTTCAGTATGCTGCTTAAACAAACAAAAAGAAACCATCAACATTACTGCAGACTGCATCATGACTTCATTTTTTCATCATTTTGTTGAGACTACCATATAAAAATATTTTCTTTCCATAATCTATCATAAAGAAAATTGTTAATTCAACCTAACCTGTGCCTTTGTCATGTAGGAAATAAGCCAACATCGATGACTCCATGCTCGGTAATTCATTTTGGATTTCTGCATTTCAAGGAGCGCAACAAGGTTGCAGGCAAAGCAAAAATCAACTGATATGTTATAATAATAGTAAGAGAAGAACTCCTGAGTTTTGGTAGTTATCAGTTTTGTATTAAAATTTAAAGTAACAAAAATAATGTGACAATATATGTAAACCATAAAACCTAAATAACATAGTGAAATCATCCTCGAGTATAAGGCATGATTTACTATTTCTTTGAAAGAAAAAGCTAAAGTTTGAGAAAAGCCATAAATTATCTGAGTTAATAACAAGAGAAATAACTGAATGGATGTGATGCTCTGAATTTGAAGGGCAACTGTTTTTACACACCCTTGTATCATTAGAGTACACTAAATACCAATGCTGAACAATAGAGATGCAAAATGCCCACAAATGACAACAAAGTGATGGCAAAGAAACCATTGCTAGCCTTCTGGGTAACAGAGTCTCATGATGCAAGAGGACCAGAGGTGGCTTTCCCTACATTAAAGTAACACAATTATGTTGATCTTTATCTTTAACAGAGAATAGATTTATTACTTCAGTCTTCCTCAAACACTTAAATGCAGTATGCCTTAGTTTGTTAATAATTTTAAAGCACGTCATATCAACTAAAGTCGTGTATTGGGATCTGTAGGGAGTATCTAACCTGTATTATAAACAAGGTGTGTTAAACATGGCATTCTTTGTGGAATCGTCAAGCGAGTATGTTGATCAAGTTATGGATAAACTAGGTATCAGTAGGAACAATTATTCTCATTGAACAATTATTTCATTCAGCAACACTGTTTGCTTAGAACAATTGGTGTGAAGAAACCAAATTCCGAGAGAAGCCAAATAACTATAACTAGTTCCCTCTCATTAAAAGAACAAATAACCACTGAAGTCATATTAGAATTCCACAGAAACAAATAAACCGAGAAATCAGAAAAAATTATCATCAGCCTCAACAATTTTCGTTCAGTAAACAGTGAAACAAGTCATTCACCAAAAGATTCATATTTTATTCTATTTTATTTGTTTTCTAAAGCTAGAGGATGAGGAAGACAAAGGGTTAAGAAGGATTAGAACAGAACTTGTGTAAGGAAAGGAATAAAAATAAAAAAAGGAATGAGATAGATTACTATGATATATGGATTCTTCAATTTTGGCAAAGCACACATGAAAGCCAAAGTTAGTATAGGATACCTGCAAGTGTATGAGCCAACTACTTAACTAGTAAAACATATAATTTATGAAGGATCCCAAATCCTAATACATATCAGACATCAATATTGTAGGTGAGCCAGACTAACATAAATGTGTGTTTTAGGTATTCCTATCATGTTTATATTGACATTTAGTTGAATTGGTACCTGGTTCGTTTGTACTTATAAGTTGCATATTGACATCTCCCAGCACATAGAATGAACTACAAATGAAGAAAAAGAAACTCGCATAGAAAAATAGATCATGAATAAGCCTATAGAAAACTTGATAGACCTCTGCTAACTTCTTCACTAGCTCAGATTCCTCTCTAACAATCTCATGCAACTCAGGTAACTCGACCACTTTCTTGATAACCCACCTCCTGAAGGAAATGAAAAAAATTGCCCATACTTCTTGTCAATGAAACATATCCAACATTGTGGGGATTAGAAGTTAAGAGTAGCAATATGTATAAGAGTAAAAGGTAAATACAAACTATCGAATGATAAACATGATATAGAAGGGAAACTGCAACCGAGATGACATATAAAAAGGCAAAAAAATATGAACTTGTCACCTCTTCTTTATGCCTAACAAGAGAGTTGCTACGATAGCTTTTATTGTTACACTAGCATTTGCGCTAGAACATTTATCTTTCACTAAACAACGTATGATCTAAGGTAACAGGCTGCTTGTTACGTGGAAAAGATGCTAATATGCATCATAATAAAAGGACAAAACAAGCAGGCAAGTGACTGGGGCCTTGACAAACAAAGTATTGAAGTTTGAATTTTGCACATTCTACTACTCTTCGCTGGAGACCTTATAAATGGAGGTGGCATCTGACATATTTGGAAGATATACTTATGATGCTTTCTAAAATTATGTCTTTATCATTCTCAACCAACCTGATGGCAATCATAACAGCATCTTGAAGTTTTCTTGATTTTGCCGAATTGCCTCAGCAATTCACAACTTTCTTCTTAGGAAGCAAGACCTTTTCAAAACGAAGGATTCATAGCTTTGTTATCTTTATTACCACAAAAATCAAATTGACAATTGATCTTTTGGTGAAACCATTAATAGCTTGTAATAGATATTTTAAGGATACCAGTATCAGACATTTCTCTCTCAAATCCCACATTCTAGTCCTGCCTTGTATTCTTTATAGCACATAAAATGATAAACCTCCAAGATGGTACAAGCATCAAATGAGAATAAAAATATTACAGCAAGGGAGAAGGCTGGTGAATGATAACAATTCATAAGCATCAAACTATAATTGGGATATGAAATCAAATGATGCTGAATTAAAATAAGGTATTGTAGACTTAAACAATGTAGGAAACAAACCAGAACTCTAATTCATTGATCAATTTGACCCTGATAAAGAGTATTCATTATCTACAGACCAGCAACATATGCCCCATCAGAACATATAAACACTCATTTATCAATTGAAATTCTTAACAAATCCTCTTGAATTCCCAAGAAATCTTCAACCTTTGTAGCTTCTTGTTCGCCTAGAATTAGTTGATGAGAAAATTATTGGAGTATCCTAGCATGTTATGTACATTTTGCTAATGATGAAGATATATTCAGGCCATGTATCTTCAAAATATACTTTCCTATTCGCATTGACAATATTCTTCTTGAGGCCATAGAGTAACTTTCCTATTTTCCTTGACAATAATCTTCTTGAGACCATATAGTGTAACCTACTCATTTATTAGCCTAAAGTTCCAAATATACTACTATACAAGAATGTGTATCATATCAAGACTTCTTGAGTAAAAATACAGCCATGCACTCTGATTAAGCTGAAAAAGACTGGAGGATTGTTGGCTGATCCAGAGGAATCACATCACTTTGAAATAAATAATGTGACCTAGTTTATCTGGCATAGCCGTGTCTTTACCAGGGTGTACTTGTTGGGAGGGGCACCAGGGTCCGACCCCACATGCATACTTTGTGGAGTCACCGAGGACACTCCATTTGTTCTTTGAGTGTCGTATCGCACAAGAGGTGTGACGATGGATGAGTCTTCTTAAGCTGAATCCACAATCTTCATATGCTTTTTGATATTTTTGTTGTGCTCCTATTACACAATGATCTTCAGGCATACTCATGCTGATCTTTTGGGTTATTCGACTATAGTGTAACAACACCATTTTCATAGGGAAAGATGTCACATTGAGGATATTATACATCATATCGAGTAATTTTTCATCATATACTTTTCAATTTTTCTACTTTCCCCAATCTACCCTCTAAATTTATTTTGTATTGGAGAGGGCGTCGAGCCATACCTTTTCTTATGTGTGGTCCATCCAGAGTAGTGGATGTATCTTTAGGTGGGAAAGATGTTATGTAGAAAATATTGTTTCATTAGCTACATCTATGGTGAGAGATTAGTCAGTGAGGTGAATTATAACTTTTGTAACAACTTGATATCACACTCCAGCATGAATAAAATTGGATGAGAGCAACCGGCTCTTATCCTTTAACCCTATAAAAAAACTATAACAAAACTACCTCCAACTTATGTTTTGCATCAAAACTCTCTCTTTTACTTCTTATTGTAGGTTACTAAGTAACTTGCTGATGTGACATGTTGATTTTACATATCATGTCATTTTATTTAATACTACAAATTTTAATAATGATATTAAAAAAGCAAGAATAACTTTTTATCAAATCTTGTGAATGAATTTGAGTTTAAATTCTTTACTTTGTATCATTTTTTTAAGGAAAATAGAGGTGTAGTGTTAGTTAATACTTGCATGTTGTCTAATATTTTGAACCATTAGAGTAAGATTGATGATCCAGATTTTTTTTTATTTTGGAAAGAGATTAGATTTTATTTGAGTCATGAAATCTTTACTATTTATTTGATTGATTTGATTTAGACTATTAATTTAAAATCTAATGGTTCTAAATATAAAAAATGATGTGGCATGTACTATGAGCATGCCATAAAACGCAATCATTTGATAACCTACAATAAAAGCCAAAGGTGATAGTTTTATTAAAAAAACATAAGTTGAAGGGTACTATTCTTACAAAAAAAATTGCAGAGTAGATCTGAAAAAGGAGCAAAGATGGAGGGTAATGAAAACTACTCCATGGCATCAGTTTTTTTTTGTGATTCTAGTCCCTCTGTCGTTATCCTTTTGATTTCACAATCATACATGTACGTGCTTCAGTTCAAAAGGATAGCGACGAGGGACTAGACACATTGATGCTTGAACAGGACTCAAACCTCCACACTCTTTAGTGCGAGATTTTGAGTTTCGCGTGTCTACCACGATACGAGTAATCCAATATTCTCACTCTGGAGGCTGAAACAGTGGTCCAAGAGCAAAGAGAGACTACATCTGTGTAGAGGAGAACATAGGAGATTGAAGGTCGATCTCCTCAGCAAACTGGAGTATGGAAGTGGAATTCAGTCTAGTCTGCTCTCATAACATCTGTGTAGAGGGGAACTTAGGAGATTGAGGGTTGAGTCTCCTCAGCAAACTGGAGTATGGAAGTGGAATTTAGTCTAGTCTGCTCTCATAGGGGAAAACATAGCAACAACGGCCCTGAGTCTCAGTCTTTTTTCTCCCTCTGAAACTAGCTCACTCGTTTCCTCGTCCTCTTTCTGATATGGACCTCACTATTGAGTCTCGTTCTGTACCTAAGTAGTTGAAGCATCCATTATTGAGGTTGATGTCGGTGTTGGCTGAACCAGGTAGGAGGTATAGATGTTGAAGACGTGGAGGTTAACAATCAAGAGATTTGGAAAGCACTATTGACATGGAGCTTTTTCTTTTGAGGCATAAAAGGATGACCAAAAAAAAAGCTAGTAATCCACATGTGCATGAAGGGGCATGGTTTCAAGTGACTTGAAGCTATAGGACATACCTGTGGTTCCATGCTGACTCACACTTCGGTGAAAAGGAAAGAATGAGGGAAGAGAGCTGTAGATCATCTAGAAAAAGTGAAAGTTCATGTTTCGTTGAAAGCACCAGCTTCCTGCTTAAAAGTTCAGCAATTGTTAACAATATCAATATGAGGATATGGATATTTTACGTATTGACACACCACACTATTACTGCCACACCCTACTCTTACGTGGAAATATGCACTAAAAGAGAAATGATAAAGATAATTTAACAACTGAATTGTTGCACTTTTTTTTTGTTTTTGATAAGTTTCTTGCTAATGTGTAAACTATTTCATTAATTTCTGGTAATTTCTTTGACATATATATATCAATTAGACAGTCATAATGGACCTGCAATTCCAAGCACCATTGAAGCTGCAACACAGTATCAGGAGCGCCTTTGTGTGCTTCAGTATCTCGTATTCAAGAAGTTTCATATGATTTGTGTCGCCAATGAAAGCATCTCCATTTTTCACAGAAGTTTTGTAGTCTTTGCTCAAAGCCAAAAAGGCTTCTCGTGCGGCAACATACAATTCAGATAGAACATCCGTAGAAATAGCTAATTTGTGATCCCTAATCCAAAGTGCTGTTGTATCATACTGCAAATGGATAGATTCTGATACTTTTGTGCTGGAGTCCGGGCTTGAGGTTTCACCTAGAGATGTAAATTGAGTAGGATGTAGGAAACCCACCTCATCGCTGCACAAGTGAAATTAACAGCATCAAATTACAACATTTCGAAAAGGAAAAGGAAAAGAAAAATGGAAAAAGAGCACAATCTAAGATGGTGGTTTATTGACCAGACAAATTAAAAGAATACCTCATCGCCATGCCAAAAATTGGGAGGCTAGAGTTAGCAATTGGCACAGAAATAACAACACTGAGAAACTGAAATTTACCAATTCGAGAAAGACCAAAAATGAGAAGAAATTGATGCATACTTACATGAGCTTATCTGATTCCAAAATGAGTTCAAATTGGCGCAGCAGATCCATCCCTTCTTCTGACCCTTCCTTTTTGTTTCAGCAAGTGCGAGAGCGGCGCTTCAACTGTGTGGCTGCGGGTGTGAGAAAGTGTGAGCAAGAAGAAGACAAAGGGGATTGATCCTATGATCCAAAAGACAATGTATATGCTGTACAAAAAGAATCTATAATTTGCGGATACCATCCCGAAGGGCGAAAAGGAAGAAGACTCGCAGCTCCAAAGCTCGGCGTCCGGCAGAGCGTGACGACGGCGTGGAACATTGCTGTTTACTTCTGTAACCTTACCAATTCTCTCAGTTACCCACAAGTATGACCATCTTACAAAGTACGAACCCATGTCCAAGAAATCCCGTAACATATACGGATCAAGCTCAATTTGCACAAAACCTCCATGCGGAGAATTTGGAGATGGAGATAAGAGAAAGAGAAAAAGAGAAAAAATACCGAAGGAGTGAGGAAGGACGACGACGTTCGCTCTCGGCTCCGACGGTCGCCGACGTTCGCTCTTGGGCTCCGACGGTCGCCGTTGAGGAAGAGTGTGGGGATTTGAGAAGGTACAAGGTTTTAAGAACTTCGTTTTTTTTTTTCTTTCGAGAAAAATGAAGTGTATAGCAATTTTACTATACACCTAATACGGTGCATGATTTCAACATTACAATTCTATCCAATTAAAATTTTAAATCATTAATTAAATAAAATTTGAATTAATTAAAATTTTAAATCATTAATTAAATAAAATTTGAATTATTAATTTTTAAATTAATGATTCAAATTATGCACTGCATCGGTGCATAACAAATTGCTATACATTTTCATTAACTTTTTTTTTATCTGAATCGTTCGTTTAATTAAAGTTGCAGTCCGTCTTTTGGACTGATGAACCGAAATTGGATCCGATTGACGAGGCCAAATAGGCTCGAATCTCGTTCGACTTTTTCAAGTTCGCTCGTTGTTTTCGAACTAGAACGCTCTACAAGTTAAACCATCCCAAAATAGATAGGAGAAGTTGAAGATCACAAATAACGAGACCACATAATAATAATTTTTATTTAATTTGTTACAAAGAATTTTCGGTTTAGATTTATAAATTATAATTACTACTCCATGTATAAAAAAGATAATTATAAAATTTTCAAAAAAAAGTTAATAAATAATATATTATATTTTATTATTTTAAATATTTTATATTTACACTTATAAATAGATGAAGAATGAAGTGTGCATCTCAATTTCCATTCTCTTTGAAAGGAAAGAGAGTGTGAGGGACTTCAAATAAAGTTATAAATAATTTTTTTTGAAATAATTAATTAAGATATGAAGTTTGCTATTTGTATCATCTCACTCATCCGTGGGAAATTTAAAAAAATCTTAAATAAAAAATATTTTTTATAATTAATAGATTAGGGATTGAAGTCTCAAAGAAAAAAAATAAAAAAATTAACCTATATATATTATATTTACATGTATACTATAGACACAAGAAAATATACTATTTTATATGAAATGAATTTTCACGTACAAAAAATATTTTAGTTTGAGTTATCATTAGTTGAGTAAGTAATTTAAAAAAAATTCTAATGAAAAAGACAAATTAGAAATAAAAAATAGATTTTTATTTCTCAACTTCTAAATTTTAATGAAATTATACAATTAAAATAATTGTTAAAGTGTTCACATTACCGCTTAAATTAGTTTATCAAACACATTAATTTAAAAAATTAATATTTTGATAATCTTTTTCTATAATTTATAATTTAATATTATCAATTTTACTTTAACTGACTAAGATGTTTAGTGAGTCGGATTGACTTGGTCAACTTAATTATCCGAATCGATCTAATGGTAATTGGGTCAGTTTAGATTATTAATTCGGTCGAATATGAACTAATTAGATAACCAATTAATCAAGTATGAATTTTAATTTTTCAAACTCGATTAACCAAACTCGACCTATTGACCCAAACTTTTATATATTTGTTTATTGAAGTTGAACAAATTGACTTAAATAAAATTTTTATATTATTTTATAATTAAAATATATAAAACCTAATACCTTATATCCTTGAAAAGTATTATAAATATTTGAAAAATATGATATTTATTTTTTAATAATATAATTAATATTAAATATTATGAAAACTAATTTAAAATATGGAAAAAAATTAATCAGATGATTTGATATGATCCAACTCGACATAGTAGAAATTGGGTTGAATCAAATTCGATGATTAATTTATCATTAATTTGACTCAACTCGACCTAATTAAAATTGATCGAGATAGATTAAATTTAGTCTCGGATAGAACCAAATCTCGTATGTTAATATTCTTACAATCGACTTCTCTCTATAAATTAATATATATATATATATATATATATATATATTTATATTTAATAATATAAATTATATAATTAGTAATTGTTTAGATATATCCGTGCACCGCACGAACTAATAGACTAGTTATGAATTTAACTAGTGAAAATTATAATCTAATCCTATTTGAGAAAATAATGTGTGTCTGAGCAGTCACATTCGGTCATTTTATTTTATTTTTTGAAATAATTTATATACAATATTTTTTTATTTCACGATATATGAGATTATTAATGTCCGACTAATCTGTCGTCTTGAATCGAATATATGACTATAATGAATGAGGATCTCAGCGAAAATTTTTTGCATCTAAAAAATTTGACTCAAAATTTGTTCCTTACCACTCCATCCCGACTTTCTCTTTTCGTAACGGATAAAAATGGACAACTTAAAAAAAAACGAAAGAAGAACTAATAATTTATCAGCTATCAGTTAAAGATTCAAACCTTGTCATTTTTTTTTCTGGAATTCGATTTCATCATTTTTTATTACTTAATAATTCAAAATTAATTTATCAACAGGAAACAAAATTAACTAAATTTTTTCAAATTTCCCAAAAAAAAGGGCGTATCAGATAAGTAGTAACTCTTGAGAGGCAGCTCACCGCCCATATTCCCTGATGCTTTTATCTTGTGCAGAAGGAAGGAAGTGGATCCAAATATCCAATCAAGGATAAGCTCCGAAGTTTCAGTAAATGCTCGCATTGATTAGTCTGCCATATTTAAGCTTAAAATGTCAGAATTTATACCTCTCATTGCCGGGAGCTTTTTAAAATTCACCAGGATTAAAATAATTGATTGAGCCAGGAGGAAAAGGGAACAGCTGCAATTTGTGATTCAAGCTTGTGCTTATTTGAAAGAGAAACTAAAGTCATCTCCTTTGTTTTGGTGTTCCACAACTGGAAAATAATAACCAACAAAAAGTATTTTTCCCATTGATAAAAAAGGTTATATGCATTTTTGCGAGAAACATTTCATGTGTCTCCCCTTTCGCATATGTAAATTTTATATGTCAGGGTGACACAAGCTCCAACTTTAGTTCGTGTTGAAAACTGATATTTGAAAGATAAGAGTTGTGCTAGAATTTAATGTCATTGATGAGTGATGACCAAATATGTTGGAGTCCTGAGACCAAAATTAAGACAATGGCAAGCATCCAAATTCAATTTTGCATCCCTGAATGAAACAGGAGATGAGTGTTTTTGCTATTGCAGTTGAGTTTTAAACTTACGAAAGATGGATACATCACTTATATTTGCCAAGCTCAGTTTATGTGGCCTTTCATCAAGCTCATTTAGGCAATTGAATATAGAACAGCATGATTATATGATTCCATGTAGACAGTCTACTTTCGACATCCAGACAGTGGAATCATAACACAAAATTGAGTACATCAGGATAAATAGAAAACCTATATCATATCAGTTTAAGAAGAGAACGTCAGCCAATCAAGATCACAACTTAACTAAACAAATATCGGATCAGTTATATGAATTGAAAGGCCACCAGACAAGATCACAACAAAACTAAAACTTAGATCATATCAGTTTAAGAACAGAAAGGCCACCAACCAAGATCACACACAACTAAAAAGATTGAGACATTAAACTAATATATATGTATCTTAGCCGAGGTCAACCTTGAAGGTCCTACTCCTTTTTAGTTTTTTATGCATATCAAATGGAACAAGTATCTCACTGAAAAAGAAAAAAGATATGGAACAAGAAACCAAATCTTGCATACTGACTATTTTGCTACGGGCTACTCTGATACAAAATAACAAGACAACAAACATAATGGAAATGAAAAATATTAGTAGTTACAGATGAGAATAAAAAGATATCATTCGCAATGGAAGAAAAGATGCACTCAAGGCTTTCCTCTACTTTGAAAGAGGGCATAAAAACTATGACAATGGATGCACTGTTCAGACAGAATAAACTCTTCTTATAACAAGCAAGACCTTAGCTCAAGAACTGGAAATGGGCAAACAGCAAACTGGAAAGAGAGATAATTGCAAAGGGAAGACATATGACACCAAATATGATGTCACGTTTTAGGCTAGGAAAGAAAAATATAATGTTCAATTGATGTAAAAGTATAGACGATAAGAAAAAAGAGGAAGCTCAAATCTGAAAAAAAATATTAACTAGATAGAACATTCACAGAGAATAAAAAACTCCGAGATGAAGAAACAAACAGAATCCGACCTCACGAATACAACTTCCGAGTGATTCAGTTACAGAGAAACATCACAGAGAAAACAAGGGTGTTATATTTTCCTTCTTGCTGGATACCCATAGATAATAATGGCTAATTGGGCTTCTGAATACCAGGTACACCACAGCCTAAGATTACACCCAATTAAAAGAGGTGCCCAGGATGAATTAGATAAATAACTCAAAAAGGTGAAATGGTTTACAACATATCACAAAATGAAGCACAAAGACTCATTATCTCTTATCACTGATGCATGAACGATATAAATTACATTACTTGCATCCATCAACAGAATCTGTGGTTATAAACAAAGGAACCTAAGCACAATTTATCAAGGATCAGAATTGCAACTGAGATCAGATAGAAAACCATGAAGACCAAATTTTAGAGTAGGCAGCATAACAGACTGTTTCTGTTCCTATCGTAAAAGAATGTGCAAAGTTTTATAGTACAATGCTAAAGCAATAGTCAGCCAATGAGTAACATGCCTGTCACTACTTCATAAACATGCATATGAACAATACAGACATCATACATGAGAAACGTAAGAAATTATGCATGCCATTTAGTAAGCATTGTGATCATTCAATTGGATTCCCAACCAAAAATTCATGGAGAAGTAGAAACCATCGTTCTCCAATAATAATATTCCTGGCAGAGTTGCATATAAGAAAAATAAGACAAGCTTTTATGCTTGTTGTACAATGTAAAGTGGCCATAACATAACCTAAACAACCTAAATAGCAGAATATTTCTGCATTCTTCATTGCCGTTTAAGCAGTGACATATAAAAAACTATCTTTTTCCCCTTCTTCATATAATTTTAAAATCAGAAATGGTTGGAGATCTCATCTCACTTCCTTCTCCACCACCCTCACGCCATTCTTGCTGGCGACAATCACAGACGTTGCCAATCCCAGGAACATGCCATGTTCAACCACTCCGGTGATCCTGAGCATATCGTCGCTTACCAGCTTCAGGTCTCCATGGATCCCGTCCTCGAAGTACAAATCCACAATGTAATTCCCATTGTCAGTAACAAAGGGCTCTGGCTCGGCCTCTGCCGCCTCCAAGGAGCCAATTTTAGGGTTCTCCTTGGCGGTCCGCAGCTTGAGGTGGAAGCCCTCCAATCCGTCGAACAGCTGACGCAGGCGCTGGAGGGTGAGCTTCCAGCCGAAAGGGATGACCTCCACTGGGACGGCGAGGCCGCTGCCGCCGATGCGGGGCACCAACTTCGTCTCATCGACGATGACCACGAACCTGCGGCTGGCGCCCTCGACCATTTTCTCCCGGAGAAGAGACCCACCGCGGCCCTTGACGAGGTTGAGCGACGGGTCGACCTCGTCAGCGCCGTCGATGGAGAGGTCGATCACCGAATGTGTGTTGAGGTCGGTGAGAGGGATGCCGACGGCGGCGGCTCGCGCGGCCGCCCACTTAGAGGTGGGTACGCCGACGATGTCGCGCAGGGCTCCGCAGCGGAGGAGCTCCCCGATGCGGTCCAGGGCGTGGGCAGCGGTGGAGCCCGTGCCGAGGCCTAGCACCATGCCGGACTCTACAAACTCCACGGCGCGGTGGGCGGCGATGCGCTTAAGATCATCTTGCGACGCCGCGGC
>LTAE01000507.1:50200-78294 GCA_001647135.1 Pontederia paniculata
TATATATATATATAAAGGAGTGGACCAAAAGCACGCGGCTCAAGATGCCGGGAGAGGTGCCGTTGTGCGTTTTCGCAGCGGTGGGGACCGACGAATCCAACGGATGAGCTTAGCAGTTTTAACAGGATCCGACAGCGGAGATATTGTTTGTTGACCGCCCCGAGATTTCGTCGGGACCAACCCAAGATTTTTAGGGTATTTTAGAAAGAAATCTCCTTGTCCACTTTCAAAAAAATTAAACGAAAAATGATATTAGAATCCATTATTCGTATTTTATGAACACAAATATATAAAAAAATAGATTTTAAAAAGTAGTTCCTTTCTTGATGCAAAAATATAAAAACAAAACTGGGAAGGTAATATATGAATTTTTAAGAAAGATAAATAGTTTTTAGTACAATTTGTTGTCTCAAACTTAATTTATTGTTTAATTAATAGTAAAACATGTCTCGGTTGACCAATCAAAAAATAATTTCATACGAAATATTTTGAAAATTTTCTGCACCTTAACTTCCCTTGAGTCTTTTAATATTGTTAACTTATTTTATTGATAGAATTTATTATCCATAATCTTCCAAATACCATTTTTCTTCTTTTCACATTTTATATTTTATTTTATTTCTCCTTTTTTCATTTTTTACAAAATATTCAATAAACTAAAAAATTAAAAATACAAAATAATATGAAATTTAAAAATTATAAATGTAACATTAAATTAAATTATTAAGATTATTTTATTTTTTATTTTTAATGCATTTAAACTAAATTTAATTTTAAGAATATCTTAGTCAGCATCTCTCTAAACAAACATTACAAATAGAGTTTAATATACCTATAAGCTTTATAAGAACATATTTTAAAAGTTCAATATGATAAATATGATAAGCAAGGATCTTTTACTAATTTTGAGATTTATCATTAATTATTCATTAAAAAAATGTGCCCTGCATTCTCGTACAGTGCAAAAAATTGGCTGAGTTTGAGAATTAAAATTACTTGGACTATGATTATATCACACAGCTAATAAAAACCTCTATGCATGACGGAACTGGTGCGGAATCTAGCTTGTTTTTTTTAATCTAAGAATAACATTTTTTATCTTATCTCGATCGAGATGTAGGTATTCAGTTGTTTTTTTTTTATTACAGTGTAGGAGATTATTATGAGCAACAATTATCACCAACAAATATGTTCACGAAAAATCTTAAATATTTAAGACCAATGGAAGTTGGCATGAAGTGCACCGCTACCACCTAAAAAAGTCATCAAATAGTAACTCAGTTTCGGTCTATAAAACATCCATGAAATTAATATAACTAGTTATTAAGAATAATTTACACGCATAATATATTTATTTTGAATCTTGTTGAAACACTCTAAATTCACGAGACGTCGTGACAACAACTCAAATAAAATTAACTATTTAGATTACCAAAATTATTTGAATTATTTTTATTTATTCCCTCGAATTTATCGTAAAATTTTATATGTATCCTTAAATTATAAAATCGACAAAAGTAATTCTAGGTTTTTTTTATTTTTTAAATTATTATTTTATTCTCTTTTAAAAAAATGCTCTCTTCTTTTCTCTCTCTTCTTCTTGAACGCCTATCTCTCATCTTCTTTTCTCTCACCTATCTATCTGCTCTTTCTCTCTCCTCTCCTAGCTTAGCCTGCGAGCATGGCGAGAGAGGAGAGAGAAAGGGAGGACATGCGATGATAGAAAGAGATGGACGACAGAGAGAAAGAGAGAAGAGTAGAGAGATCTTTATCTTATGCTTGGAATTATAAGGGTCAGGAATGATGCAAGTCAAAAATATATATGGAGTAGTCATACATATTTCACGAGGTAAGTTATATGGAGTATGTTATGTCTGAACAAGAAAAAGAAGCAGAGTTGGAGGAGGAAGTCAGAATAGAAGCAGAAACAGAAGAAGTAGTAGAAGATGAAACGAAAAACTTGAGCGAAGCGGAAGCAGTAGCAACAGAAGCAGAAAAAGTAGCAACATAAGCAGCAGAAGCGAGAAAAGCAGAAGAAGCAGTGGAAATCACAGTTGCAACAGAAGCAACAAAGGCAAGAGAAGCAGAAGAAGCAGTGGAAATCACGGAAAACAGTGAGCAACCAGGAAATAAGCAGCAAGAAAACATCTGGGGAATCAGAGAAAAAGGAAGCAAGAGGGAAAGGAAGAAGCCGAAACATTTTGAAGATTTTATTTTGTAAGAAAAGAGTTTTTTGTAAAAAGAAAGAGGAGTATAAATAGAGAGCGAGAGAGAAGTGAAACATTCATTGAAAAATATCAAAATCTAAAACCTGGAAACGGAAGAATAAGAATAATAGAACTTATCTGTTGTCCGGCCAACTCGTCTTTGTGTTCGTCCATCCACTTGAGTCTTCTTCTACAGGTACTTTGGAGCTCCGACGACATCGGCTTCAACACTCCGGCGTCTTGGCTTCCTGGCGTTGGTTCCATCTTCTCCGATCGCTTCGTCACCGGCGTTGGCTCCATCTTCTCCGATCGCTTCGTCACCGGAACCCTAACCTGCACAAGAGAGAAGAGAGATCAGAAGTCTGGAGAGAGAAAAATCCAGACATCGCTTATATAATTCCTGAAGGCGGAGTCGACGAGGTGGGATCTCGACTCGCGTGCGGAGTTGGGCTGCGGCGCTGTGGGCTTCTACAGAAATTGTCTACAGTAACTTTTCTTCAATTTCAGGGTGATTATTCACTGAGTTAACGGCAGGCACATCATTGGTGCTTTCATTGAGAGAATCTTGTTCGATCTGATCACCGTGCCTGCAAAGAAACAGCAATTCTGGCTCCCGGAACGACAACCATGGCGGAGGGAACCCGATGGGCACGCATGGAGGAGGCAGTAGGCAAGCTACAAGGAATGGTGGAACAACAATTTGCAATGTTCACGGAAGGGATGAGTTCTCTGAATTCCAAATATGAAGTCCTGGCAGAAAAGATCAAAGACAAGAATCAAGAAACACAAACAGAAACAAATTCTGCAAACTTAGCATCACAGGCGAATTCAAACGTTTCCATGACCAATTTCTTGAAGAAGATCAAACTAGAAATTCCAAAATTCTGGGGCGAAGATCCTTTGGGCTGGATTTTTAAAGCTGAACAGTTTCTGGAGTTCTATGAGATCGCAGAAGAGAATCGAATCACAGTGGTGGCTTTCGCTTTCGAAGGTGCTGCGTTACAGTGGTACCAATGGATGTATAGAAATAAACAGATCAGTTCTTGGTCAAGTTTCCTGAGATCTTTAGAAGTCAGATTTGGTCCATCGCAATTTGAAGATTTCTCAGGGGCTCTATCTAAACTCACTCAGATTGGAACTGTATTGGAGTATCAATCACAGTTCGAAAGGCTATCTAACAGAGTGATGGGAATTCCGGAAAAGTTTCTACTATCTTGCTTCATTTCTGGGTTAAAACCAAAGATTAGAAGAGAGGTACAGGCGTTCCAGCCTACTTCTTTGATGCAGGCAATTGGTTTAGCCAAGCTCCAAGAAGAGAAGTTTTCAGAGAATTTGGAAGTTAGGACACAATCCTATCGTCCAAACAGTAATCTGTCCCCTACTATCTCAAAGCCAGTGACACAGAACATAAGTGTTGGACAAATCATCAGTAAACCAGGAATGGCTACCTCATCTAATTCAAGTAATAATGCAGCTTCAATGGTGAACAAGGAAGCAAATGTGTTGCCTTTGAAGAGATTATCGGCTTCTGAAATGCTGGCTAGAAGGGAGAAGGGAATTTGTTACAATTGTGATGAAAGATTTCACAGAGGACACAAATGTCGACCTAAGTTCTTATTACTAATGTCGACGGAGGAGGATGAAGAACAAGAAAAGCAGGAAGAAGGACTGGAAGATTTGGGTATAAGTTTACATGCTCTATCAGGGGTACTAATGCCTCAGACTTTGAGGTTACAAGGAAGTATCGGAAATCAAACAGTAACTATACTACTTGATAGTGGTTCTACTCATAATTTCATTCAAGAACGGGCAGTCAAGAGAATGGGGTTAATCATAAATCCGTCAGCCTATTTCAATGTTATGATTGGAAATGGTGACAAATTAAGATGTGAAGGAGTTTGCTCTAATCTCCTATTTTCTATTCAAGGAATTTCTTTTCATGAAGATTTCTATGTATTACCGATTGAAGGATCTGAAGTGGTGTTAGGGGTGCAATGGTTACAGAAACTGGGACCAGTAACTATGGACTACCGAGAGTTGTCTATTAGTTTTGAGTGGAACCAGAGGAAGGTGGTCTTACAAGGGGCTCATAATACACCTCAAGAAGTAACCCACCATCAACTCAGAAAGATGATTAAAAGGGAAGACATTATGACATGTTTTCAATTATTGGCCAAGGTTGAAGATACTATGCCAACAGATACTTCAGAGCAGGTTGAAATTGATCAGGTGTTAGATCAATTTGAGATGGTATTTGCTACGCCAAGTGCTTTACCACCACTGAGAGATGTACAACATCACATACATCTACCAGCAGACAGTAAACCTGTGAATGTGAAACCCTATAGGTATCCACATTATCAAAAGAATGAAATTGAGAAATTAGTAAAAGATATGTTGGAGCAGGGAGTCATCCAACATAGTTCAAGTCCATTTTCTTCTCCGGTATTGTTGGTGAAGAAGAAAGATGGGACTTGGAGGTTCTGTGTGGATTACCGTGCTTTAAATCAGCTTACAATCAAGGACAAATTTCCTATTCCTACCATTGATGAGCTACTGGATGAACTACAAAGAGTATCTTATTTTTCTAAATTGGACTTGAGGGCAGGGTATCATCAAATTAGAATGAATCCCGAAGATATTCTAAAGACAGCTTTTAGAACACATGAAGGGCACTATGAATTCTTAGTCATGCCATTTGGATTGACTAATGCGCCTTCAACGTTCCAAGCAATCATGAACAGGTTGTTCAGTCCTTACTTAAGGAAGTTCATCATTGTTTTTTTTTTGATGATATACTAGTATACAGTAAAGATTTGGACTCCCACAAACACCATTTGACAGTCACCTTGCAGTGTTTACAAGATCAACAATTCTATGTCAAACGGAGCAAGTGCTGTTTTGCCAAACCTAAAATTGAATATTTGGGTTATGTGGTATCAGTTCAAGGGGTGGAACCAGACAAACAGAAAATTGAAGCTGTCAAGGATTGGCCAATTCCTAAGACCCTCAAACAGCTAAGAGCATTCTTGGGTTTGACAGGGTACTACCGAAGATTTGTTAAAAGTTATGCTATGATTGTTAGTCCTTTGACTGATCTTCTGAGAAAGGATGCATTCAAATGGACTGAATCAGCTACTAAGTCTTTTGAAACCTTAAAGATGGCATTAATCACTACTCCCATATTACAGTTGCCCAATTTCTCACAGGAATTTGTAGTAGAGATGGATGCTTCAGGGTCAGGAATTGGAGCAGTGCTATTACAAAACAATCATCCTATATGCTATTTTAGCAGGAAACTATCCATATCTATGCAGAAGTTATCAGTTTATGTTCGAGAACTGTTTGCTATTGTACTGTCTGAACAAGAAAAAGAAGCAGAGTTGGAGGAGGAAGTCAGAATAGAAGCAGAAACAGAAGAAGTAGTAGAAGATGAAACGGAAAACTTGAGCGAAGCGGAAGCAGTAGCAACAGAAGCAGAAACAGTAGCAACAAAAGCAGCAAAAGCGAGAAAAGCAGAAGAAGCAGTGAAAATCACAGTTGCAACAGAAGCAGCAGAGGCAAGAGAAGCAGAAGAAGCAGTGGAAATCACGGAAAACAGTGAGCAACCAGGAAATAAGCAGCAAGAAAACATCTGGGGAATCAGAGAAAAAGGAAGCAAGAGGGAAAGGAAGAAGCCGAAACATTTTGAAGATTTTATTTTGTAAGAAAAGAGTTTTTTGTAAAAAGAAAGAGGAGTATAAATAGAGAGCGAGAGAGAAGTGAAGCATTCATTGAAAAATATCAAAATCTAAAACCCGGAAACGGAAGAATAAGAATAGTAGAACTTATCTGTTGTCCGGCCAACTCGTCTTTGTGTTCGTCCATCCACTTGAGTCTTCTTCTACAGGTACTTTGGAGCTCCGACGACATCGGCTTCAACACTCCGGCGTCTTGGCTTCCTGGCGTTGGTTCCATCTTCTCCGATCGCTTCGTCACCGGCGTTGGCTCCATCTTCTCTGATCGCTTCGTCACCGGAACCCTAACCTGCACAAGAGAGAAGAGAGATCAGAAGTCTGGAGAGAGAAAAATCCAGACATCGCTTATATAATTCCTGAAGGCGGAGTCGACGAGGTGGGATCTCGACTCGCGTGCGGAGTTGGGCTGCGGCGCTGTGGGCTTCTACAGAAATTGTCTACAGTAACTTTTCTTCAATTTCAGGGTGATTATTCACTGAGTTAACGGCAGAC
This sequence comes from Pontederia paniculata, assembly GCA_001647135.1. NCBI lineage: Eukaryota > Viridiplantae > Streptophyta > Magnoliopsida > Commelinales > Pontederiaceae > Pontederia > Pontederia paniculata. Next base: position 56,637 of record LTAE01000507.1, read on the forward strand.
ACATCAGAGTAACTATCACTGACCAACAAAGAATAAGAAGTCGAAGATTGAGAATATGAAGTAAATCCATCTACTCATAATTCAAGTCTAGAAATCTGGGTATATTCGATCAAAATATTTTCAAGCCTCACCATCATATGGATGTAACATCACCTTCCTTAGTACTGTGCTTGGCATGCCATTTCATGTATTAAGTTGAACTCATAGAAGAATATAATATTTTAAGTCTTAGGATAAGAGGCAAGTAATGCATTTTTTTCATTAAAATTATATTTTTATTTCTACCCATAATATTTAAAAATGTGTACCTCTCAGCACCACAAATTTTATATTCTCTCAAATTTATATCGTAATTGTAAAATAACATGCATCCATTTTCACAACAATCTATCTTTACCAACGAAAGAACATGTTTAGAAATTATTTTTTTTTGTTCTGTAATAATTCAATGGAATTTGTGATCCTATCGGTGTCACCTTCTTCAGTATTTTCATAATAGCGTTGAAGCATACATGTGATATATTATGATCTGATTTAAGACTCAACATCCGAATGGCCAATGACAATTCAGAATGAGTTTTACATCCCGACCATAACGACTGACTTGAAGCATTTGATCATTCATAAAATTCTTCAGTTTCTTCATTAGGTGACTCTTCATGAAATCTAACATGTCCATATTGTGTTGATGCAACATCGTAAATTAAGTTATCATATCTATGAAGTGCATCATCTTCTGTTGCAAATTGATTAATTGACTCTTTATTATTATTAAAACTAGATTCTTCTTCTCCAAAGTCAACTCAATACCAATAATTAGGTTTGAATTTTTTTTATATAAATGTACTTTAATAGTTTCAATTGATTGAAATTTTGTACTATAGCATTTTAAACATGTACATCTAATTATTCCTTCTCGTAGATACCGAGACGATTGACACACAAAATTTATGAAATATTAAACTCTATTCACAAATTCTTATGTAAGTCCTCTACGATCAGGATTTGTTCTATTATACATCCATCGACGAGTTTTCGAAGGAAATATTTTCTGCAATAATTATATAACTCCTAAATTAATACAACAATATTCAAACAATTTTCCAATTAATATTAAAAGTAAATAAGTAAGCTAATCAATTAATATAAAAATTAAATAAGCAATATTCAAACAATTTCACAATCAATTAGCTATTTTTAACAATAAATAATAATAATCAATAGCTTAAATTAACAAGTAAAATTAAAAATAACAATAAATACACTAAACAATTATCACATAAATTTAAATTACATAAATAAAACATTAAAATAATCAACATTAAACTAATGCATTAAATTAGCAATAATATTACACTAAATTAGTCAACATAAAATTAACAAACATTAAACAAAAAAATAACATTAACTAATGTATAAACTTAAAAAATAAAAAAAAGGATTGAAAAAAGGGCCCTGCGCTCGATCGCGTAGGAGCCCAGGTGGGCCTGCGCGATCGCGCGTAGGGGCCCATTGGGTGACCCCTACACATGGTGGCGCAGGGTTCCCGACGACCCCTGTGCCTGGTGGCGTAGGGTCCCAACAACTTTAGAAAAAAAATAAAGGAAAATTACCTTTGTCGGAGAAGACTTAGAAGACCCAAGAAATAGCAAGATCTAAGGTGCCAATAATAGAAAATTTCGTGAGCGGGAGAAGAAGAGGGGAGAGATATTTATAGCGATATTTGTGACGGATTTTTTGACGAAAATAATCTCTCACAAAATAAAAAATTATTTTTTTCCCTCATAGATTTAGTGTTCACTCACGGGAGGCGAAATGGGTTCACGGGTTTGGGAATTTCTGACGGGTTACCTGCCTGTCAGAAATTTTGTTGGGCACGCCCATAAAAAATTCTAACGGGTCTCGAGCACGTGCAGTTTTGGCTGAGCGTCGTGCGTGTTTCGCAAGCACACGGGTCAAAGCCCATAGTGTTGTGTGTGTTGTCTAGGCGTGCATGCCAAGGCCTGCAGCACATGCACTCTTAAGCCCACGCGACCCACGTATTCAAACGCACGAGCCACACTCGCACACCGCGTGGAGCGCATGCTCACGGGCAGGGCCCCACACCACATACAAGGCTAGCGAGTGGGCCTTGCGCCTGGGCTCCAAGCCCATTTGTTTTTTTAAACTTTTTTTCAAAATAATACTATATAAGAAATAATTTGGGAAGATTACGTTAAAATGCAAAAGTTGTTTGTTTTGTAATAGAAAACTTAATTTTTTTTGTTTGAAACTTGTATTGCTGAGCATGACATTTAAATGATGCAATCCAATTTATTTTTGCATTACATGATTGATGAAAATTAATGCCATGATTATTATTTTGCACATAATGGTAACTTGAAAAATTAGAGATATTTTTCATAATATTATCTACCATTATATCTAGGCATTTTTTAATCATTATGTAAAATATTATCATTCATGCCATTATGTGCAACATTAATAATGCAAGTCATGCATGTTATATGAATAGATTTTGTTATATGGAAATGGGCATATTATAAATGCATATACGAAATTCTTTTTTCATGTGAATAATGAAACTTATGCATTTTGTGACATTTTAGGAGAAATTACATGTTTCACTTATTTATATTACAAACATATTCTTTAGTTTTTTATTGTAACATTTTTTTCCCATATGATGCTGCATATTTTTAATGTATAAAAGATTATGCAATAATTGCTTTTGAAAATATATGTATGATATTATAATATTAATTTATTATTGAATGAATAGTTTAGGTGTTACATAAATGTAATTGAGGCATGTGACAATTTTTTTTCATCTTTATGAAAATTAATATGATAATTAATCATATGCTTTGTGTTATACATGTATGTATTTTTAAAGCATTCGACATATAATCTTTTATTTATATGTAGTTGTTGCAAATTTCTATTTGCATGATTATTATCATACATACATTATTCTTAAGCATGCAACAAATAATTTTCATTTCTTTAAATGAATTGTGTGATTATTTATCTGCTTGGAAAGTTCATATGTTATTTATGTATATTAGTCTTATGCATAAATGTGATGATTATGAATATGGCATGTTTCATGAACTTGGAAATTTATTTTTTTAATAATGACTTGAAGCTAAGTATATATGATTATGAAATGTAGGTAGTCCAAATACAACTTAGACATCTAAAATATATAATGGTTATTTGTAGCATCTTGTGTTGAGTGGTGTGTGACATTATGTACATGTCTAGGTAAATTTGTCCTATAGAAGATGAATTTAAAGTGGAATGAGCCCCTTCACTTTTCTTCTATTAACCCATTGCATTATTACCGTAATCTTCAAAATTTACTATATTCACGTGACATGATAACAAAATTTTCAATCTTGGTGACAAGACGAAGGGATAGTGGTTCTCTAATTGGCACCTTGCATAAATAAGGAAGTGCTTCAACACTTGTAATCCTGTTTGTCCTTGTCAAAAATGTGAAAAATGAAATGTTATCACATTATATATTTTTTTATGATTTTGGATATTTTGTTGATAAAAAATCAATAGTTTAGTACTTTGGCACAATCATATTATTTTTATAACCTTTTAATATTTTTGAAATAGTTAGAGATGAGTGGGAGCGTGTTGTCACTTGATGCCACTATCATTTAATGTTATCATTTTGTTAATTTTGAATATATGCGACAAAAAAAATTAACACTCATTTATTTTGAACATGATCCTAGAATTATGCCCACCAAGAAAATAATAGCTGAATTGAACAAGGGTAACAAATTGAATGGAGATAATTATGACATATGGTATAGAAAAGTGCAGTACATCCTCGAAGAAGAGTAAGTCGATGAATGCATAAAAGCTAACATGTTTGAACCTGAGTTTGGTGTCACACCTCAACATAGAAGGAATTTAGATTCATATAATGCATAATAAAAGAATGAGAAAATAACTCACATTACCTTGTTGAGTTGTATTGAAAATTCTATTATATGTGAATATGAGATACATGACACTACCAATGCAATGTGGGATGCCCTGCACAACAAGTTTGCTAGCTTAAGTACAACTAAGTTGTGCGTACTCAACTTTAAGCTCGATTCATATCACGTGAGTATGAACCATATATACCAAGCGATAACATTTGCGTGAATTATCGAACATGGTCCTTAAGTTAGAAAATGTTGGTCACACACTTACTGATGATCAACAAGTCGAAGTTGTAATTAATTCTCTTCCAGAATGTTAGGATCCAATAGTTTTAAATATTGCTCACAATGAAAGTATCAAAACCTTTAATGATGTAGCACGTCATCTAGAAATGGAGAAAGAGTGTCTTGAGGAAGCTAACTTTCTAAACAAACATATGTTATTGAATCTAGTAAGAAGGATGCAAACCAAAGTTTTATACGCAAAACACTGCACTAGGAGAAGGACAAATGCAAGACTATTGAACACGAAAAAAAAAAAAATAAGCGCAAATGTGGTAAGCACGATAAAAAGTTTGATAAAAGCAAAGTCAAGTGTTACAATTGTAATAAATATGGACACTTCGCTCATTAATGCACTAAGCCAAAGAATAAAAAATAGGTATGCTTTTGCGAACAAATTTATATTTATGTTTCTAGTTGTGCATTAGTTGATAACTTTAATCCATCATGGATTGTATACTCAGGAGCAACCTACCACATATCAAAGGAATGTGATACATTTGTGAATTTTCATCGATTTCATGCTGAAACAAAGTGGATTTACGTCGGCAACAATGCATATGTGGAGGTCAAAGGCATTGAAACATGCAAATTGGACCTTTGCGAAAAACATATTTTATATCTCCATGACGTCCTTTATGCTCCAAATTTTTGGTGAAATTTAATATTAGTATCTTGCTTATAAGAACTTAGCAATGTATTAACTTCCAGTTGTGGTTGTGTTGACGTAATGTTGAACAATGTTCGTATTTGTAGCTTACTTATGTAATGATTTTCATGCTCTTGAAGTCAGAATATATTTTCAAAATTCTAGTTATTCATTTGATAGAAATGTGGATGTTAAAACTTGGCATTGTCAGACCAGGCCATATTGGGCAAGTCCGTATGAATAGATTAGCTAAAAAGACTTTTTGGGCAATCTCACTGTCTCACTACCTATATGCGATAATTGTTTAGCTGGTAAATCAATTAGAAAACATGTTGATTCTACTTTGAAAATTATCCATTTTGATATCTATAGACCTATATGTTAAAAAAAGATATGGTTTCTCCTATTTTATTTCTTTTATAGATGATTTTTTATGATACAATATGGTCTATTTAATCTTACACAAATCTGAAGCATTAAATTGCTTCAAACTTATAATATTAATGAGAATTAGTTAGACCATAAAATTAAGATCTTGCGAACATATTGTGATCGTGAATATTTTTCTAATCTATTTAAAGAGTTATATGATGAAAAATGCATTATCAGTCAATTGACAATTTCAAGGACTCCACAACAAAATAATATTTTAAAAAGGAGAAATCGAATCCTACTAGACATTGTTCATTCTATGATGGTGCATGCGAACATTCCTATATCATTTTGGGATGATTTATTATTGAATGCAACCTACATATTGAATCATGTTCTATCGAAGTCAGTAAATTTCACTTCTTATCAACTTTGGACAGGTCGTAAGCCTTAACTTAATTATTTTGCTATCTTTAGGGTGTGCAACATATATATTTTAAATAATTTTCATAGGTATAAAAATTTAGGTCCTAAAGGAAAAAAGTGTATCTTCATAAGATATTCTAATACCTCCAAAGGATGTCTTGATAGGAGAAAATGATGATAGAAACATAATTGAGATAGCTAGTAGGGATATTGTATTCTTATAAGATAAATGGTCTAATCAAGGCAAAATAGATAAGGATATTCATCTAGAAGAATAAGAGGGTCCTGTGTTGGCACCTCAACAAATCAATTTGCTGAGGAGTATGTCTACCCACCTCAACATCTTGGTTTGAGTGGGAGAGAATAGTCGACAACCATTGAATGAGATATACCAGAATGTTCAATATGACAGACTAATAGATACCACATCCTACATCATCGTTATGAGGAGAAGCTTTTATAATTGGTCTTCATTATGAACGTGAGCATTAAATAATACAAGAGGCTTTCATGTCCTACATGAGAAGAATGGATGAAACCCATGATAGAAAAAATGAAATCAATGAAGGAAATGAGATTTGGTTGATCCTCTATTAGGTCGAAGACCAATTAGAAACAAATGAGTTCTCAAGATCAAACATGATATAGATGGATCTATAAAAGATACAAAACTCGTATTGTAGCAAAAAGCTATAACCAAAAAGAGAATATAGATTATTTCAAAACTTTCGCACCAGGTGTGAGATTTTCTTTAATCCGGTTAACCTTAGCCATTATTGTACTTATGGATTTAGAATTACATAAAATTGGTGTAAAAATAATTTTTTTAAATGGAGAACTAGATGAAGGAATTTACATGGAGCAACCTAAAGGTTTCATTGTAAAAGGAGTATAGCACAAATATGTAGACTGCATTGATCCATATATGGACTAAAGCGATCATCTAGATAGTGTATTTGAAGTTCCATCAATCCAAAATTTATTTGGTTTTTTCATGATTGATGAAGACCACTGCATTTATATCTAAGTATCCAAAAATAATTATTTTTCTAACCTTGTATGTATATGATATTATGTTAGTGGGAATAATAATGAGTACTTAATCACCATAAAAAATAATTGTCCTCTACTTTTGAGATGAAGGACATGGATGAAGCATCATACATATTTGGAGTAAAAATTCAACGAGATCGTTCAAAAAGATATCTTACTCTTTGACAAAAGATGTTTTATTAAAAAGATACTTGAACGATTTAATATGGATGAATGCAAACTCATAGATACACCTTTGGAGAAAAATGAAGCTTTAAGTTTTAACATGTGTCCAAATACTCCAGAGGAAATTAAAGACATGTCCTTAGTTCTTTATGCAAGTCTAGTTGGAAGCTTGATATATGCGATACTGTGTACTCTTACCTAATATGTGTCATTTTGTCGGCCTGGTCAGTCGATATCAGTTAAACCTACCAACATTGGAAGACTGTCAAGAGAATCTCCAGATACTTAAAGGGCACAATTGACTTTGCACTATGTTATCAAGGACGTAGTCTAAAGCTAGTTGGATATATAGATGCTTATTGGGTAGACAATGTTGATGAATGCAAGTCCACCTCTGATTATGTTTTCTTGCTTAGCAATGATGATGCTACATGGAACAGTAAGAAGCAAGATTGTATAACATTGTAAACAATGAAAACATAATTTGTGGCATGTTCTGAAGTTGCAGAAAAAGACCTTTGGCTGGACAGAGTTCTCCAACATTTGAGGATTTTTCAAAAAGAGATGAAGATTATCTTGTATTGTGATGATCAAGCGCCATTACAAATGTTAAGGACAAAAAATATCACTACAAAATGAAGCATATTGACACCAAGTACAAATTTATACAAGAAGAAAAATGTTAAAAATAAGAGCATGATTCAATATGTGTGTACACATAAATGTGATTGATCTGCTTGAATAGTTTATTACTAGAGATGCATTTGTTAGACAGGTAAAAGCTATAGGGCTACGTAAACTCTAATTGTACTTAAGCATTTGCTCTATGAATGAAAGTATTTCATTTTCTTGTTTAAGTTATTTAAATGAACTTTATACACAAGTAAGTATGACAATCAAGCACTAAATTACCAAGTCAAATAGATAATAGCCTCTAAGGCTTAGGGTATTAGCGGGCGTGGATCAAATGATTTAAATCGAGAAATAATTTAAGATAGCCCTGATATGTTTAGGAAGAATTAAACACAAGTTTATAAAGTATCTTAGTGTTGCTTGATAAGGAAAGTCGTATGTGTGACTTTGTTTAAGGAGTTAAATTAAGTGACTACTGGAATGACTCAGGTGAGACACCAAAGATAGGCAATTGGACTTAAGTATCTATGGTATTATTGGTAAAAGACATACACTTCTTTAATGGGAGTCTCCACCACAGTACTTGGAAATGGTATCAAATATGATAAATCGTCCCTAAGACATGATGAATAGTTTTTATAGTCTCCATCACAAGTGTGAATCTTTAAGGACTTAATAAATATGAAGATTTCCCTTGCACTCTTAACTATGTTTTAAAGAAATGGGTTGATGTCGCTACTTTAGCGAGGTACTCAAAGTAAAAAAAATGGATGTAGCCCGTCAAGCCACGTTTAAGAAAGTAAATAGCTCGGAACGGATAAATAGGAGAGTAAGAGGAAGATTAACTTTTCCTACATAAAATTTTGTATACGAGTGGCCAATCATGATTTTAGAATCGTGGAGTCAGATATGAGATGTTTGAGTTATGCAAGCAAAGTGTATCTAAGGCATGGCGAGATACATGATTGTTTGAGAACTACGTTTTTCCTTAATAAAATGAGCTCACAAGTCGATTGAGCAGTTATGCATCCCTAAAAAGTCTAACATTAGCTTTTGGGTTGATAGAGAAACTATGAATCCCTAGTAGATCATAGTTTTAATTCTCATGTGGTCGAGTAACTATGCATCCTTAACTAGTCATAGTTCTCTCATTGTAGATGTACTCGTGAGTCACATGATCCATTTATTATATACATATATTCACGTGATTACATATGACAAATGACTCATTACACACGAGTGGGAGATTGTTGGACATCCGTCATGGGCATTGGTGCGCAATTGCATAAAGTGCGTTATAGCAATTGTAAGCAACTACTGATGCATGAACATGAAAGGTAGTTATAATAACTATAAGTAGTTATAAATAACTATGCATGTGTTGCACTATAAGTAGGTGACTCCACTCCTTTAAAGAAAGAGTAATGTTTTTTGCAGGAGTTTAAAAGGTTGTCGAAATCTCATAGAAATATGTATTATTTTGGACCATGAACAAGTGTATGCTTTTCATTCATATTGATGATATTATTGATCTCTACCACTTTGAAACCCCATTTGATTTGGCTCATAATGATTCATCTTTATCGTCATTAGTATTTTGCATCAGCATCGAGTCAATGATCGTTATTTTATCATCATGTTTATTCAGTTGAATTTTATATATACCTATGCATTACACATTGGGCACAAAGAACTCATGGAAATTTATTTTCTTTGTATTTGATCATGTAGATAGATACTGCAGTAGTTGGTTGTGCTGGTGACGTAGCGGCTACAAATTGCTCTTGATGATGTGAAAGTATGCACATGTCTAAGTCTTAGTGTGCTTTTATCTGGCTTAAGAAAAGTTGTAATAATCCTTGGAACCATTCTAGATCCTTATGATGAATTGGATTTGGGACACTTTCTAATTATGCTTAAAACTTCCACATTTTGTTTAATTGGATGATTCTCTTTCATTCAATAAAGTCTTCCGCTTTCATAATAATTTTATTGACTAGTCAATATAGTCAATTTTTTTTGTCAATTTATTGCATCGTCGTAGCATTTCCAAGTTATATACTGCCATATGGTGTGGTGTGGATTTGAGAGCATTACAGTTAGATATTAGAGCATAAAGTTAAGATTCTTTTGACATCTTATAGCGTATAGTGACCTATAGAGTCTAAAATTATGTGTAAAAAACATCACTAGCAGTCGCAATGTTATCCACAACAATGTATGTAAGGCTTCTATGTTTCCAATAACTTTTGATTTGTTATTGATAATCGATTTTTTTATGCATGGAAAATGGTATGCCTCCTAGACGTGCAGAGAGTTAGCATGGGCGAGATCAAGAAGCCCATAATAGTGTGATCAATGTGGCTCATGGATTGAAATCAAGACTTGTTGTCCATAATGGTGATATGAATTTAGGAAAGATAATCTCTAAGGTTTAGTTTCATATAACTTTTAATTATCCCATTTGGACATGGATGAAGTTATGACTGAGATATGAATATATTTTTCATGTTATTGCTAGAAATAATATAACTTGTCTTAAAGAGGCTATCCAAAACTAGTGGGAATTGATACTAGCTATTTAATTTGAGGTGTAAAGGATTATGAAAAGAAAAAGGATGTGCTATAAAAAAATATATTGTTATTGTAGTCTTGAAAGATCAAAATATTGATTGAGAATTAAATTATAAGATTATAGAATTTTAAAATGATTGGACAATTATAAAATTTGAGAATTCCATATGAAGAGTTTAGAAAAATAGATTTCTAGGGAATACTAGAATTAGATTGAATGCATATATAGATGGAATTATGAATGGTAAATGGAATGAATATTAATAAGGGTGATATTTTAAGAAGTTGTTAGGGACAAAACTAATTGATTGGACATAAGTTGAATTGTGATAAAAGATATTGATGTTGTAGTTCTTGATTGTTATTATAACGAATAATAATTAAGGAGTATGATTTTAGAATTTTTTGATAAATTTAATAGATGGACATAAATTGGAATTTTCAAATTTAATAATCATGGAAGGAATAAGAAATTCTAAATAAACGGTGAGTGAATTGATCGAGTGATATAAATCGAGATTTGGATGCATGCTCAACGGGATTAATCTTTGATTTGATCAAGAGAGATTTTTAGAACCTAATGATGAACGAGTAAGTAATAGATTTCCCATATGTGGTGCATAAATCGAGATTTAAGGATGTACTTAAGTGACTTAATATGTGATGAGATTAAGAAAGAATTCAATTATTTCTCCACAAATTTTCAAGATTGACATTAGTCTTATAAAAGGGTAGCTAAGTGTGATCTATAGCATGATCCTCAATAATGAAGGAAAGGAAAAAGATTGATAAGGTCTTAACTCAATACCTTTATAAAACTAATTTTGAACATGTGTAGAACTTTTTCTTCTATGTATATGTTAGGACTATCGTTGATCTATGTGAAACATATGATAGGATCACCATGCCTAAATACATGTTATGAAAAGACACATTAGAATGAATAGAATGTGATGTCACTTGATTAATGATTGCTCACTTATCTATGAGAATTATGTCTAATTCAAATCTTATAACCCTTGTGCTAAGATGAGTTTGATTTGACACTCCTTATACAAACACAGAGAATGATGTATAGATTGATAGATCTCGAAGGCTAGCATCGATAAGGTCAAGGTTTACCCAAAGTGAAGTGGAAGGTAAAGAAAGTTATGATTGAATAAGTCAATGATTACATGCACATTATATCATAGATTTTGTTAATTTATGATGTTCTTATCCAACCATCATGAGTGATATATAAATAATGAGTATTCCATTCGATGTATACATGTCTAATGTGATTAGGAGAGTGATCCAATGTCATCCTACCCTAAATAACTTAGTGGCCGAATTGCAAAAGATATAAGATCATAAGAATCCAATTAAAATATAATATTCATGGAGTAAATATATATTTGGATCTTCCTTGAGATGAAATTGGAACTAGTGGATATGTAAGATATTTATATGTTATCTCTTAGTTACCATTATACCAAATATGATGATGTTAGTTTTGATCATAAGATTCTTTGATGAAGAATTTTAAGAGGACAAAATATGAGATTTTTAAAAGTGAGTTAAAGCTTTAGATGATATTATTTATAATAACTTAAATGAGGTATATGGTGTAATTATTCTCATTAGATGAAAATTTGATAAAATAATCAATTAGGATGATCTTAAGAGCTCATGAAGTCAAGATATATATTGAAAATTCTTTGGATTATAAGTGTGGATCTAAGAAAGACTACGACTTCAAGATGTAAGATGTTATGTTATATCGTTGGTGACCGATCTACATATTAGTTGTGAAATGTCATAAATGATTATGATCAAGGTGTAGGTGTGTATGCTTTGCATCCATGGGTTAAAAAAAGTGCATATACCATGTAAGGATGTTATATACTAATACACAAATAAATGTCATGAAGCAATACCTTTCGGAGAGGCCAATGTGAGTAATTCTTCGAAAAGTATGTGATCATGTTCATGATGCAAACATAAATATGTACATGAGTGAAAGTTGCACAAGTGATTCATACTAGGATGTATAATTAATTGTTATTTAAACTTTTCAATTTTCAAAAAGGAATATGAAAAGGTTATTAGAAATTATATATGCTTGTGGATGACCAATCTTCATGATAAGCATATAAGTTGGATAGAGTTGACCTAATCAAAAGAAGAATGAAGGCATCCTAGGATAGACAAAAGACCTATGCAGATGGGTGAAGACGAGAGAAGATCTTTAGCATTGACGATAGAGTTATACTGAATACTTCCCTGACGAAAGGCATAATGCAATTCAATAAGCACGAGAAGCTTAGTCCAAGATATGTCAGACCCTTTAAGGTGCTGAAATTGGTAGGCCAAAAGGTATGTAAACTAGCACTAGCTCCTTCTTATGGACGAGTGCATAATGTCTTTCATATCTTTATACTTCGAAAATATCTATACGATGATTCCAATGTTATCAAATTTGAGGAGTCAAACCTTAAGAAAAATTTGACACTACAACAAAATTGATCAATTGTCACATATTTGTTCATAATTATAGGCATCATTACGTGACTAAAAGTCTATAACCATGACATTTTCCGTGGCAATCACTCGTGACTATTGATGGCGTGGTTATTGCTCAATTGTCACAAATGTTAATTTTTGTGGTTATTATATATTTCAATAACCACAAGTAGCGGAAAACAACAATTTTTGTGTGGACATTAATACTACTCGTGAAAATTAGTATATGCAATTTTTATTCACAAATATATTTTAGCCACATAAAAATCATAAAACTTTTGTAGACAATATATATTCAACTTTGTGGTTATTAGGATTCTTGGAAACTAAGAAATCTTATTTTTACAAAGATTATGTGATAATAACTCAAGTAATTATCACAAGTTCATTATACTTATTAGTAATAACCAAAAATAACCTCATGACAAATACCTTACAAGAGGCACTGCCACAAAACAAAATTGCAAAATCTTTTAATTTAAAATAATATCAATAAAAAATATTCTTATATTTCAAAAAAGAAGACACTGGTGAATAGTCAACATAAGAAAAGAATATACTCATAATAGTTATCATTATACTTATGGAGGAAAACTTCTAATTTTTTTCTATCTTCTTTTATTGATCTTAATTGTCATTTCTTGTTGATGAGCATCAATTTGTTCTTGTTGTAATTGAATTAATGTTTGCTGACATTCAATCTTCTCTTGTTGAAACTTGATAAGATCTAAATGTTCCTCAATATGCTTTTTAGATACTGGAGCTCTTCTTTGTACATTTTTAAGTTCTTGTTGGGTGGCGGTATTTATCCTATAAAAGTTTCAAAAGGAAAAGGCAAAATGCAACATGATTGGGAGATACTAGGATACCTTCAGAACTTTGTCATCATAATCATAGCTCCAACGACATTGATGATAACCAAGCGACCACTTTGGAGGCATAAACACCTTTCATGTATGAAGCATAAAGAAGAAGGAATTCCATACAACAGGAAATCCACACTATGTGCATAAGTGCACCAACAACCACATAAACTTAACAATTGTATGAGTATCAAGAAGTAGCATGTCACATTGATATAGACACTAATGTCTCAATTGAATGTAATATTCCTGAATAACAATTTGGTCACTAGATATTAGAAGAAATAAGCACATAAAAGGATAATAAAATAAATGGCGTGGAATATTTTTTTCACCAATATTCAATGGACTACCTTTGTAAACAAGTAAAAAGAACATAGAAAGACAAAAATCATTACCAATTGCATGAGACAAGGAAATAAGTACTTCAATAAGTGACTTGAAATGACCAAATGTAATAATAAGATAAAAAACTACAACATTAGAATTTATGGTGGATTCTTCTGAATAAGAATTTGATTACAATAAGTAGCTCTTTGAAGGGTTGTGCACAAAAAATAACCTCACAACGGCGAGTTGTGTCTGTGAGAACCCCCAACAGCCTTCCATCTGGAAGAACAACAAGAACCCAAGGGTGCAACGGGTATAAGGAAGTTGTGTTTGGGCCATAACCCCACGCATTTGTGTTCCATGTAAAAATTTGAGGACAACATATCTTTAGCTCTCAAATAAATCAACCAATTATCCAATAACTCGATAAGACAATATTGACATACATGTTTCCCTTTTCTTTCAAGTTGTTCGCTCGCTTCTCGAGTTCCATAGAAAGTTGTCCATGAAGGAAGATGTGGTACAAAATTGATATTGTGTAAAGCAATCCATGGCATTTAGGTTTCCTCACAAAACATTAGTAACTTTACTTGTAGTCTAAACATATACAAGCAAGAAAAGACCAAGCCACACTCTGCTCATTTCGTAGTCTAAACATATACAAGCAAGAAAAGGCCAAGCCACACTCTGGTCATTTTGGAATACACACATTGCTGCTAGCAAATGGAAAATTGACATATTAATAATTTACAAATGACGGGCCTTAACACAAATTAATGCCAAAACTTGAGATTAGACTATCAAGCTAAAAGAACTAGATGTACTGTTAAGATTTGCGTGATTCACCATGATTTCAAATAGCTACAATTTCAAAGTAGTAAAACAAGAATTTAATAGAACACACAAATAATATTTACTCACTTTGTATATCCAAAGGATGACAAAAAAATTGTTATAGACTTAGATCCTGACCAAGTGCTACCCGTGACGCGCTCGAACTCGGGGACGAATTCCAATGACCCAAATACCTCGGTGATGGCGTGTCCCTAACCCTTGGATTGGTGAACAAGAGGCGGGGGGAATGCGGCGCTACAATTGTCGCCAGAGCAATCGAAGCGAAAGACCCCTTCCTCGAGGATGGGCTCGAACACCATCTTCTCCTCCTCCTCCTGCCCCATCGTGACGCTGGTGGAAACTCCCTCTCGATGGACGTGGAGCGAGCTCCACATTGCCCTCCCCATCACTTCCGATACGTCGAGTAGTCGAGAAGGGGAGTACCTCGTTAGGAGCACGGTCCAGAGGGTGAACGGGCGCAGAGGCGGCTATGAAAAGCGCCAGCCATCTTTGCACATAGAGATGTAGAGATAACGTTGTGTCGTCTTTGTGCGAGATGATGCGTCTCTGTGCGAGAGGGCGCCTCTACGCACAACAGTGCCATCTCTACGAGCGACGACACGTCTCTGCGCGAGAGGGCGCGTGCAGAGACGACGATGAGCCTCTACACGCGAGATAGTGCGTGCAGAGATAGAGACGATGTCGTATCGTGGTTGCGCGGTGTAGGCAGAGCAACGTTGAAGAGGAGGTAGAAGAGAGAAAATAAAAAATTAGGTTAAAATATTTTTTTATAATAATATTATCTATAAATTAATTAATATTTTAAATCGTTTTTTAATCTTAGCGGGAAAATAATTATATTACGAGGGAAAGAGTTAATACATATATTTTTTTTATAAAAAAGTAAAAAATAGTTTAAGTTTTTTTTATTTATATCTTTTTTGAGAAAATTGAAGAAGATGGAGGTAGATACTTTTTTTATGAAAAGTATAAAATTATTATTATTCTATATTTTTTTGAAAAAAATCATTTTGTGTATATAGATTATAATATATATATATATATATATATATATATATTTGTAGTGGATATCACATAGAAGAAGAGACATGATATTTTTGATCCAAAAATAGAATAGAACCCTAAATTGGAATTCAGACAAAAAAATAGAACATATCGCATTTTTTTTCTACATTTGTTGCAATGAAAAAAATCTTTGTGGTAATAGCTATAAAGTTATTATCACAATAATAATTACTTGTAGTTATGACTGAATTAATACTCACGAAAGTTACAATCGTGACTTAAAAGTATAGCTATAGCCACAAACATACAAATGTGGTTATAAATTCGTGGCTGTAAAACATATTTGTTATAGTGACCTTCGAGGAGTACCCTATTGAGATCTTGGAATCGCATTCATCACCAATGGAATAAGGATGTACAACTTGTCAAAGTAGCTTGGAGTCACCACAACGGTAGTGAAACTACTTGGGAATTAGGGGAGGAAATGCGGCCTTTTCAATAAAATCCAACTCTATGACTTCGAGGACGAATTCTTTTTTTACACGGTTTATAATGTAACTCCTCAAAACTTTTAAATCCAAAAAATGCCTCTATAACCAATTCAGATTCAGGATCCAAATTAAATCTCTCAAAACATTATTTCATATTATTCCTCCTCCCCGTGAAATCTTTCTTAGCCGACCCTAATTTCACTTCCCTCCTATTTTTCTCTCATCCGAAGGAAATCTCCTACAACTATTTTTCCTCTCTCCCCTTCGGTCAAAGTGAGTGGTAGTGTTTTCCTTCGACCGTGATGTACATCGCTAAATGGGAAAAATTGCAAGAAAAGGTGAAACCGAGCAAAGGATGAAGGAGTAACATCCAAGAGAAGGATCATCGCAAAGGGGTCGAAGGACAGATTAACAAAGAATGGGACATCTGAGCGTATTGGCTAAAAGGTGTGTACTACTAGAGGATCTCTTATACATATAACATTTTAATGTATGAACACCCCTAAGGATTTTCACATATGTATGTCCTTGAATGTTAGATCATGTATTATGTCATTGTTTGCGAGTTTACATGCTTCGATCTATCAAATAAACGTATTATATATGATTTTCAATCCATTATTCATGTATTTAAGCCTACGAGATAGTTAGTTTGATATAGAAATTCATGTTCATAAGACTAGAACTTTAATTGGCTTGATTTCATATTTTAACATAAAAAACTTTGTCGGCGTCATCCAATAGCAATTTCATCATAGACCGTGACATGAATATCACGACCCCTGAAGATGGCTGACTATTGATTTGCACTCAGTCACGATCGTGACACCTAAGTCACGACTTGTGACCTGTAGATCGGGTACGATCATGTTCGTGATATTCATGTCATGGCCCGCGATCCACACGTCGTGACAAGATCGTGTTCGGTCACGACCCATGACCACCAAGTCGTGAAAATAACATATTCGGTCATAGTCGTGATGACCAATGTCATGGTCCATGACCATCAAGTTATGTTATGACTGTATTCGGTCATGGTCGTGACACTCATGTTACAATCCCTGAGCAAGAAGTCATGGAAGAGATCTTATACGGTCATGATCGTGAAACCTGAGTCACAACCATGACTTTGGAACTCATGACCTATGAATGGGTAGTCATAAATCGTGACCTACCTGCTTTCTCCTGTACTAAAGTCGTTTCAATCCAATATCGATGTAGACAATCGTGATGGCTATGTTATTGATATTATATAATGTTGTGATACGATAATGACATATATTAGGTATACACGTAAGGGTAACAAGATTAATGATTGTGGTTGTCATATGTGTCATTATGGGAGTTATCGTTTATTGAAAGTTTCAAACCATTAGGGGGTCAGTTGTTTAGCTGCAGCGACACCACCTTGCTCCTATTGCATGGATTGATCCCCATCCTACAATAGAAAGGATACTTATGCATCCTCTCCACATTGTGGCCGTATTGTTATCGTGGTTGGTACCGCCGTTGATGTTATCATTTGATTAACATAGCAAACCAAAGTGAATATTAAGAACTCTGAACCGTTTATCAAATAGTGTAATGAACATAAAGGCGCCATTAAAATGCTAATGGGCCAAGTCAAATCTAATCACTTATATATCACCTAACATATTACCACAAAGTAAATCCTTCCAAAATAGGATCTGATTGTGTAAAATGAACAAGCCACCGATTTTAGACAAGATTATAGAGGGATTGCACCACATAGGGTTATCTTATCATTGTTCCATCGTATTGCTACCAGATTTCCATTACAACGAATACAATCCTGCTTACTGATGTTCCTTATCATCGTTTTATTGTCCTAGGATAGAAAGTTCATATGGCTTTGGGAAAACTCCTTATCGTTTGGCTTTACTGGATCGATTTCAAATGAATGTACAGTTGGCCTTTAAAATTCATTTCCTTACTGGTTGACCTTATTGTTAAAGAATATTATTATATTGAATCTCATTTGGCTTCTTATTGAAATCGACATATCATCCGTCTACTGTCTTAAATAAATAAAAGAAAGTTAATGCGACCTTGAAAGTTTTAGCTCCTTACTATTTGGCCTTACCGAATTGATTAAGTGAAAGTATCGTTGTCCTTCGGAATTTATGCCTTACTACACAAAGAATGTTATTGAACATGAATCGTCATTGACCCTCTTTTGAAAGTGACATATTACTCCACACTGTATTGATTTTGATGATATTATTGATTCCTACCGCTTTGAATCCCCCATTTGATTTGGCTTATAATGATTCATCTACATCGCATTATTGTTTTGTATCATCAAGTTAATTATTGTTATTTGTCACCATGTTTATTTTATTGAATTTTATATCTACTTGTGCCTTACATATTGGGCGTAAAAACTCATGAAAAATTATTTCCCTTGTATTTGATCATGTAGGTCATTGATACTGCAATAGTTGTTGTGATGATGTGTAAGTATGCATATACTAAGTCTTAGTGTCCTTTTATTTGGCTTAAGAGAAGTTGTAATAACCCTAGAACCATCCTATACATCCATATGATGAATTGGATTTGGGACGCTTTCTAATTGTGTTTAATATTTTATTTAATTGGATGATTTTCTTTCATTCAATAAATTCTTTCGCTTTTAGACTAATTTTGTTGACTAATCAATATAGTCAAGTTTTTTTCTCAATATATTGAATCGTCATAATGTCTCCAAGTCTGTATTCTGTCACGTGGCGGGATGTGGATTTGGGGGCATTACATATTATGTACCTTATTTATTTATTGGAAAGTGCTATTATCACTTAAATTAGGTTGGTCATCATTAGTTAAATTATTAAGATAAACATTAGAAATTCGATATCAACAACTCATTACATCCTTCAAATAAATTTGACAAATAATCTCACATAAAACATACATGATTATGTTTCTTTTCTGTTCAAATTTGTCTTCAGATTTTTTTACACATGCAAAATTATCTATATAACATTCACTTGTCCATATTAAAGTAACCTACACACGCACATACAACAACAAAAAATTAGGGTCAAAACTGATGAAAATATTAAAGTTGGCTAGTTGGTTTAGCTCATAAAAAAGATATAACATAAACAATAGCGTTGACAAATATCTTAACAGTTAAAAATTAATTCAAGTTAGATAATATTGATCATAATAACAAACAATCGTCATGTTTGTTAAGAAAATAAAAATATAGTAATTTAATATATTGATAGTTTCTAAATTTATGTCACGTGGCGGGATGTGGATTTGGGGGCATTACATATTATGTACCTTATTTATTTATTGGAAAGTGCTATTATCACTTAAATTAGGTTGGTCATCATTAGTTAAATTATTAAGATAAACATTAGAAATTCGATATCAACAACTCATTACATCCTTCAAATAAATTTGACAAATAATCTCACATAAAACATACATGATTATGTTTCTTTTCTGTTCAAATTTGTCTTCAGATTTTTTTACACATGCAAAATTATCTATATAACATTCACTTGTCCATATTAAAGTAACCTACACACGCACATACAACAACAAAAAATTAGGGTCAAAACTGATGAAAATATTAAAGTTGGCTAGTTGGTTTAGCTCATAAAAAAGATATAACATAAACAATAGCGTTGACAAATATCTTAACAGTTAAAAATTAATTCAAGTTAGATAATATTGATCATAATAACAAACAATCGTCATGTTTGTTAAGAAAATAAAAATATAGTAATTTAATATATTGATAGTTTCTAAATTTATTAAATGTTTTTTTATTATTTTTTATTATTTTTTATTTTATTATTGAGTTTATAGTGGAAGAGAAGGAAAGAAAAAAAAGTAAGTAATAAAAATTATATGATGACTTTTAAAATGGAGGATAAAAGAGTAGTTAGTCAAATCAAATAAATTAACAATCCAAAAAAGTTAGCAGAATTTTCTCTTTTTTTCTTTTATTTATAAATTGTTACCCTAACCACTTACAATTCAAGTTTTCCTCACCAAATACTAAGATGTTTCGAAACTTATAAATCACACCAAACACCCTCAACTCATATCTAAAACAACCATATAAGTTGGATAGTTTTTATTTTTTTTGCAATTTATCCTGTTTAAAATGAGACAGTTTCAATTTGTTGGAAGGATTTATTTTCAGAAAATCTTCAACCGTTTTTCGTGTCAAAATGGATAAAAGAAAGAAACAAAATTAGATAAATGTAATTTTAAATTATTTTATAAAATATAGTTTTTTAATATTGTTCTCTATGACTTTTCTAGAGAAAAAAATGAAATAATACGAAGCCTGATCTTATAGCACATGTCTAACATAAAACAAGAGATATAAGCAATAAGTGTTCAACGAGATTCATATGATATCTTTTCCTCCAACTAGCGACAAATTTATATCGATGCAAAAGCAAATTTTTAAGTGGTTGCACACGAAGACGTTATTGTTTTGTAATGTAACGATGGGTATTTGTTTTGTAATGTAAGGATGGGTATGCTTACCTCTGAATCAAAAGTTTCAAACGTGGATGATGAAAGTTAGTGATCTCAAATTCGATTTCAGGAGTTATCAATTTAATTATGATTTATTTTTATCGCGTTCATTCGAATATCGAATTAGTCAGATGCTAATAATTTTGAACATCGATGAAATTCTACCTTTGATCCAAAAAAAATATAGAATTTAAACAAAATTAGAGATTTCATGGCCATCTTTTATTTACTTTTCCCATCTTGTGACTTTTACTTCCATAAAATAAAAGAAAAAGATGAAGCCTGATGCAAAGAAAATATGTCATTAGCCATTTTCATAGTTTGAAAATTAATTGTCATAATTGAAAATCAAGATCCAGGTTTTCATTTTCATAAAACATTAAGCATTTTTATGCTCAATATGGTAAGCGTTTGCTAATATTGGACGAAAAAAGTTCTGACTATTTTTTTTTCTTTTTCAGTAGTTTTAAAATTTTAAGCCGGACCATTTTTCTGCTAAACTAATATAAGGAAAAGGACAAGACTGAGATGACTAAAGGGTTCAATAGATAAAATGCGGAGGATAAACAAATAAGGAGTCTACATGTCTCTCAACAACAAGGAGTATAACATCCTGACTGATAGTCATACAACTCAATAACCATAAAATAAGAGACATAATGATAAAGAAGACTCAAAGGCTCATCCATGTGCAGATAGTATCCACCACGAGCGTCAGCTGTCGCATACACCACCAGCATCAGGAATCCACCACAGCCTAGTTACCTGTGGGATTCAACACAGGAGAAACAATATCCCATGAGCATAAAACGCTCAGTATGTAAGGCAACAAGTACATAAAATAAGCAATTAGATATGAACATGAAGATAGAATTTAGTGAGGCCCTTCTACTCAGATCAATAGTCACAACAGTAGATATCATACTCTAAGCCTGCTCTAAATATATGGTTAAGGTCATACTCTCCTGGAACAGCATC
>LTAE01000508.1:4660-18195 GCA_001647135.1 Pontederia paniculata
TATATATCAATTACTTGGTGCAAAATAGTGTTCTTTTATCTATTGAAACATTTATTTTGGTACATTTTTATACCACGTCACCAAACACAAACAACTGGCTCATTTGTCCCCCTCCGTTCTTGTATATATCATTCTCGCATCGCCTGCCTTCGTTGGGTACACGACCATCTCTTCCGCTTCTTTCCTGCTGCTTCAGGCTCCCTCTCATGGCTGCTTCTTCTTCTTCTTCCTCCTCCTCCTCTTCCTGTGCTTGGAGTGCTGCAATCTCTCCGAGCACACTTCGGTCGGACCTCTACAACTTGGAAGCCGACGTCGACGACGCGACCGCCGGGAGGAAGGTGCCCCTGGTCATACCCGTCCTGGCCTCGCTCCTGGAGAGGACGATCGCCCGGAACGAGAAAACCGCCGGCTCGGCTTCGACGTCGGCGGAGGACGCCAGCGGGAGGAGCCTCGCGGCCTTCGGCAGCCGCCGGGTGCTGGACATGACCATCCAGTCGTTCCTCGGGAGGTTCTTCCGGTACGCGCACGTCACGCCGGCGGTGTACGTCGTCGCCTACGTCTACATGGACCGCCTCTGCCAGCTGAACCCCCGCGTCAGGATTTGCTCCACGAACGTGCAGCGGCTCCTCGTGACCGCCATCATGGTGGCCTCCAAGTTCGTGGAGGACATGTGAGTGCTCTGATAATATCTGAAATGAACACTTTGTTGCAGAAAGGAAGATTTGTAATCTGATAAATTCGCTGCGAATGACCAGGAACTACTCCAATTCCTACTTCGCCGAGGTCGGAGGATTGGACGCGAGGGAGCTGAACAGTCTGGAGCTGAAGTTTCTGTTCATGATGAGGTTCAAGCTGCACGTCAATGTGAGCGTGTTTGAGAGCTACTGCAGCCATCTGGAGAGGGAGGTGAGCTTCGGAGGAGGGTATCAGATAGAGAGGAGCCTCCGGCGGGCGATGTGCGCCGACGAGTCGTCGGCGGTGGCGTCGGCGGAGGGGCAGAGAAGGGAATTGGGTGGTGATCAGATGGCCCTGTCCCTTAATTAAAAGGGGACGCGGCACAACTTTTACTTGGCACAGCAAAAATGTAGCTGTAGATAGGCCCACCACAACTTGGTGATGCTAACTGCTTTGAGTACATGCTCCAACCTTTTTCTTATGTAATGCTTCTTGTTAATAAAAAAAAATATGTTTTTTTCTTTTTTTTTTCTTTTAACTAGTATGTTATTGTTCATATATAAAAAAGATAAAAAAAAATGAATTATTCATGATAAGTGCCACGGCAAAGGTATAAGTCATGTATTTTTTTTTTATTTTATCCGTCGGAAGATTAGGAATGATGCTAATTAAGCGCAAAGTCAAGAGGGTCAAAGGGGATGCATTGATACTTTTTTGATAAGGTCAAATTTTTATAGTAGTAGTTTAGTTGGCCAGATACAAATGCGGATTAAAAAAGATCCTAATTCGATTTCTCTTATCTCTTCGATTTTTTTTCTTTTATGCTTACTTTATTTTTTCAATTGATTTTCTTATTTATTCTTTATCTTTTTTAAAAAATGACATTACATTTTATATTAATTATAATTAATATGAATAACTATATAAATTAATAAATAATTTTGCATCTTTAAATTAAGATCATCGCTCCACCCCTGATTGAAGATTTAAGTATCATATTAACAATTAAAACAAAATATGTGTTCTGATAACACATGTAATTCACATTTGCACTTTACTTGTATACCCAATTTACAAGAAAAGCTGTGTTCCCTTAATTTATAATTGAGTAATAATAATAATAATAATAATAATAATAATAATAATAATAATAATAATAATAATTTCGAAATTTGAAATATCACCATTCTGAATTTTAGGTCGTCAGATGAAATGATCAATCAATTTGTTGGAGCATATTAAAATGGACAAGTTAACAAAAAATCATTTGTGGAAATAGAATTTTCAGCTGCCTTTTTCTTGTAATTTGTTTGATGAAGAGAATAAATAATAAAATTACTAGAAGCATTGCTGTCCAAATGGAACTAACAGGTGAGACCAAAAGTTACTAGACGTGATCGGTCACGTTTCTCCTGGGTTGTTGCTTGTGAGTTAATTTGCCAACTATCGCCATTAATGAGGCATTTGATGCTATAGAAAATATCTATTTTCAAAAAATAAATGAACCTTTCTTCATACTACTTAGGAACGGTAGAATTAATAGGATAAATTCCGAAATCATTTTTATTAATTGAAATTTAAATATACTTTTTAGTGTCGAAAATTTTAAAATAATGTGGTAAGAGCCACAACCATTTTTATTATTGGACTCAAAAGCATAGAACATGCTGAAAATGATGTTACAAAGAATAAGGGTCGTGCATGCACGCTTCTGTTTCAGGGTCTCGTGTCTTCATCTTACAAAATAGACGAAAGACTGAATAATAAGTCAAGTATCAAATGCATTAATAACAATTTATTCCCATTTTTGTATCCTCTCTAACTATAAACCTCTTTTATTTAACTTAAAATTACAAATTTATAATTTTTTATTACAAATTTAGGGCATATTTGACTAGCTTATAATTAGTTTAAAGTATTTATAGGTTAATTTTATAAATTCTTCGTATTTGATAAATAAAAGATTATATTTATAAGTTGTTAGGAAAATTATTTATAAGCTATATAAAAAATAAGTAGAGTTTCTCTTGCTTATTTTTATAGTTGTTAGATTAATTTTTTAATCAATTATATTATTCTTTTATTCATACTTTTGAATATTATTATATTATATTCATATAACTTTAAGGGTATCTCAATCAATATTTATTTTAAAAATATTACAGTTACTTGTTGATGTTAACATAATGTTTATTTAAATACATAACTATTTATATTTTAAAATAATTTCAACACTTAAAATATTTATTAATATTAGTGTTTATCATATACATTTTTAACAGCTAAGTCAAACCAATTTTTTATTCTTCAAATTCTCTAGATTATATAGTCTCAAGTCATTTCATCAGATTCCATAAAAAAATATGCTAGCATAACATTTTAATAATTATGAAATATTACTTTTTACTTGCTTCATACAAAAATAAAAATAAAAAACCAAATAAAGCAAAAAAAATACTTAATATTTTTAATAATAATGAAATATTCTCTTGTTGTTTTTCATTGATTTTTTTAAAAATATTTCTCCTTATAACGGGAGGTAAGGGTAGATATATATAATTAATACAAAATAATAAAATTTTGAATAGAACATGACAAAATGACTTGAGCAATAATTTTTTTAGTTAAACTGTAAGTTTATAATTTAATATTAAATGTAAAAAATATATATTTTGAAAGGTGTCAAAAGAAATTATTTGTTTGTAAACTACGCTACCAAGTACTGCATTCCAACTTCCTAAATGAAAAATCCAGAAATCATTTTGAAATTCTCAACATTTCTTATATTTTTTTTATAAACAATAAAGATACAACTGGGCCATCTTATCTTACTCGGATTTCCATTCCTCTAAGACATCAAATAGTAGTTTTTTTATTTTTTTATATTATTTTCTTTGTATGATGCACAGTATGTTTATCCAGTGGGAAATAAGTTGAGAATGTTGCTACATTTTGTCCATGGGCCAAGTTATTTAGCCCGTGATTCAGGGCCCACTACCGAAAGAGCACACGACGAATTTATTGCCGTTGATTCAAACCAAGAGCATTGTCAACTACAACTGTACTTGGATTTTTTTCCCATTTTTTATTCTTTAAAATTATTAACGCCAAATTAATTTTGTTCAAAAGAAAAAGTATTTTTTTATTAATATTTTATAATGATGATTGATTTTCGTATCTTCTTAATTTAAAAATTAAATCATTTTTATTCAAGAGCGGAACCAAAGAATCTATAAGGATGCATTGACACTCGTGAACACGATTAATATTTTTTATAATAACAATAATTTGTTATCACATATATTTATTATTGGATAAACAAAAATATCTTAATATAAAAATTAAAAGGATTATCTCTCCACTTTTTTTCTCTTTATGCTTACTTTATTCTTTTTTCTTATTTATCATTTATCTTTAAAAATGATATTTTATATTAACTATAATCAATATAAAAAACTATATAAATTAATAAATAACTTTATATTCTTAAATTAAGATCCTGACTTCGACCATGTTTCTACTATGCGATATTACTTAGCTTTTCTTTTATCTCTATGTAACATTTATTTTATCCTTATAAAGAATTATACCAATTGCAGCACACGAGCACCAGTAAAACGGTGTCCATGCAGTACAGAATAATAAAGTTAATGTATTTTTAATATTTTAAAATTTTGAATTCGAAGTTACTCCTTAATGGAGAATTTTATTTAATTACGGTCAATAAGATTGTGATTCAACGTCATGCTCCACATTTTTTGGAAAAAAGTAGAGTTTCCAACTCAATTCTCACCTTTTATTATGATCAAACTATAAATCAATCAATTCTGTAGCGCTAAAACAGTTTTCATCATTATTTACAATTTTTTTCTTTTAAATTATAACATATCTAATAGCATAGTCTCTTGACTATATTATTATCCACTTAGCACCCTTAAATTTATCTAAATGCTTAACCTCAAAAATAAGATTTGATATTTTTTATCATTTTTTTATTTTTTAAAATTACTAAATTATTATCTTATTCTTTTTTAATTAATTGATTAAAGATAATTAGTCTTAGCCTTTTTCAAGAATATAAAAAGGAAAGCTTACATTAATTGAATAAAAAATAAAATTAAAGTCGAAAAATATTTTAAAATAAAAAATAATATTTAAAAAATACAAAAAAAATAAAATTGAATCTTAAATTTACTTAGAATTAGGAAAAAAATATATTATTAGATAAGAATCTAAAAAGATAATTTAATAAAGATATAATAGTAATTTAATAATTTAGAAAAATTAAATAACATAAAAAATAATGATATTCGTTTTTGGAGTTAAATGTTACTATTCGAAAAATTTAAGAATATAAAATAAATAAGTTCAAATATTATATTGATAGATATAGTATAGTTGGAGGAAAATGAAATTAACTTTTTTATTGATCCAAATATGTCACATTCGCTCGATGTCTCATACAGCTGATTAATTTGATGGGAAAATGGTCAATCTTTTTCCAATTTAATTTGCCAAATTCGCGGTGACATTATCAATTGTTGATAACTTCAATTGACAAATAAATTTATGTTTTTAAAATAATAGATATAAAAAGTTAGTAGTATATCAAAATTTAAAATATTAAAAATAAGGTTAATGTTAATTATTATTTCCCATATTTTTTTGTCAATATTTAAAATTTCATGAAATTTTTAACATTTTTTTATATATTTAAAATATAATTAAGTGAAGAAAACTGCTTATTATCATTTTAACTTTCTTCGTTATTATTTCCACAATTTTAATTCAATGGTAAATGATAGAAAATATAATTTAAGCAATTTTTATTGGACATGATTGCCAACCTATAATTCGTTATCAACCTTCAAAGAATCACTGTTGATATGATTTTTTTTTATATGCACTAATTGGTATTCAAGAAAATTAGAAATCTAGCTCCTCTTAAGATATATTCTAGTCAAATTAATGATTTTTAAAATTTAAATTCGAAATTATTAGTACTCAATCTTCCATGAGATATATTTATTAATTTTATTTATGGCAATCAATCTTGTTTATGACTCGATATGGTGAAGTGGTGTAAGTAAACCTTGAACTTAGCCAGAGATTACGGGTGCTTCATTTTTAGTGGGAGTCACGACCTTTTCGGTGTTCTTGTCCTAATTTTTGCATATTTTATTTTATTTATTTTGTCCTTATTTATTGTTTTTATATTTTATGCGTCCTTATTCTTAGCAAAAGTCTCGTTCACGCATAAAGACGCGAATGTATGTCATATAAATTGGCGTTTTCATTGGGATGAAATGAGATTTAAGTCATCAACTCACTCATTTATTAGCAAAATGGCTTACTCACCATCTTTCCATTATTTCATGATTGAAGGAGTCTATAGGTTTTACTATAACGTTTATAATGAATAACATGAAATTAGGAATTTGCAATATTTATTAGAGAAAATAATTATAATTAATGTTATTATTTAATAATGATCCTCGTAGGTAACAAAATAACTGTTACATATATTAATAAATAAATGTGCTTTAAAAATATATCCTTTTTGACGAAGGTTAAAATATATCGTGCTGATGCCTCTTGAAAAATGTTTAATTTATTTTATATAATAATTATTTTAGTGATATTTTTTTTTTCGAAATCTGAGAAGTGATACCAATTTTTTAATTCACTCGGCGCTAACAATGCTAACAATTATGCGCATTGTCCACATGTTGAAATCTCACCACTATCGAGCCCGATTAATTTAGTGTTTGTCCCATATCGCACATTTAACGATGATAGATAAGATTTTCAGTAAAAAAAAATTACATACAGAAGTATTTAAATTCTAGATCTCATTAAACAAAGAGAAATTACTTATCACATCATCTCAACTCCTTTTTATTTCAATGACATCTTTATGCTATCTAAATTGGTTGTTGCAATTTTATAGTAATATTTAAAGATGTAGGCAAATTGAACTAACAAATTAAGAAACAATATTGATTCATCTTAAAAACTAAAAGAGATTAATGAATATATTACGTTATGTTACTATGCAAGATAGACTTGTTTTCACTAATAGTTTATATTGTTGTGGTATATTTTTTCTTTTCTACTGCTATTATTTTTTTGGGGTAACATTTCTAAAGCTACTATGTATAGAGTCGTCCACTTCTCTAGTATCTTCCTTTTTGCCTCTGTCCTTGTGTTTTGGAACTTAGTATCCCGTGAAGAAAATTAATTGCTTGGGTTCATCCGACTCACGTTATACTTCTAAGATAAAGACACAGAGATCATATCTTCCAAGTTTACGAGTCTTAGATCTTGAAACAAATATGTACCTACATATATACATATATATACATGATTAGTTTACCCACAAAATGTCATGATTAGTTAAATCCTCTTTCAGACATTTAGCAAGGAATGTCACTTCAATTACCCGCCAGCAACTGCAAGATATATATAAAAATAATTATTATATAACAAGACATGGATTGATTCAGTTCAGGCAAGCCAGAGATTAATTATTAATGCTTAACTAATTAGATCATTAAATTAATCAATATATGACATTTTACTTTTTTAAAAAATATTAGGTTGCAATTATATATTAGTTCTCATTTTAACTGTTATCAAAATTGACGAGAATGAAAAAATCGCACACAGAGAAGACATACAAATTTACGAAGTTCACTCTTAATTGGGTTACGTCCTCGGACGACGGCTAGAGTTATTTCTTTGATGTGTTAAAACAACAAATGATACAAAATGCAGAATAACTCAAATCCTAGGAAGTTCAGCGAGATTCTCGTATGAAACGGACGACTTCGCCGCCCCAAATATTCGACGACTATGATGCGTAGAGGGTCATATGAGTTTTAAGATTCAAGACATTATTAACATTAACCCTTTAGGTCAAAAATAATTTTTTAATTTAAATTTTTTGATTTTTGAATGACTAATTAAATATTCGGACGAAAAAAAATACTAATCAAGAATTGAATTATAATCTAAACTAAGCGAACTTCTAATAACTTTGGAATGACTGTTGCACGGTGCAGGTGCCGAGGAATGCTGTTGACAGGTATTTTTCAGCAAGTTCCTACCAAAAATGGTGACGATCTTAGTAAACCCACCAAGCTGAGCTTATAAATACGCCCCTCTGTGCGTTCTGCTCAGAAGTACCCACCAACCATTTTTCCATCAATCTCTTTGGGGGGAGTACGTAGCAGTGAACGAGAGAGAACGTTTCAATGGCGGCTCTCTCACTTGGCCACTCCTTTGCCGCCTCTCTCTTCTCCTTCTACGTCGCTGCCTCTCTCTTTCTCCCCAGCCCTTGCAATTGCTTCAAACCCAAGCTCCTTAACTTCACTGCAACCGCCGCAGGAGGAGGCGCCGCCGGAGGTAGTTGGTCTTCGGCCGGCGCGACGTGGTACGGAAGTGCCGACGGTGCCGGGAGCGATGGTGATCACCTTCTGTCCTCTAATTCATGTTGTTGTTTTTTCTTTGCTACGTTATGGTCTCTGTGTGCAGTGCACAGCTCCACATTTCACCTGAGAGGGCAACTTATTAGCAGCTGCATTGTTGCATGAACAGGTGGAGCCTGTGGATATGGAGACGCAGTGAGTAGGGTTCCTTTCGCATCCATGATAGCAGCTGGAAACCCTAACATTTTCGAGGGAGGCAAGGGCTGTGGCTCTTGCTACCAGGTGACATTT
This sequence comes from Pontederia paniculata, assembly GCA_001647135.1. NCBI lineage: Eukaryota > Viridiplantae > Streptophyta > Magnoliopsida > Commelinales > Pontederiaceae > Pontederia > Pontederia paniculata. Next base: position 13,057 of record LTAE01000508.1, read on the forward strand.
CGACCTTGAACTGCTCTACCAAGTTTACTGCAAGCTTAACGTCCTTTGAAGGTTTTGATCAATTAATTTGTTGTTCCAATTGTGACGACCAGGTGAAGTGCACAGGGCATTCTGCTTGCTCCGGCAACCCGGTGACTCTCGTGATAACCGACGAGTGCCCCGGTGGTCCTTGCCTTAATGAGCCTGCTCATTTCGACATGAGCGGCACGGCATTTGGGGCCATGGCGCTTCCCGGCAAAGCCGACAAGCTGAGGAACGCCGGAATACTCCAAGTACAGTACACAAGGTAAGAATTTAAAGTGCTTTTAACCCATAGTTACAAGTGATCTGTAATTATAAGAACATGACAAGTAATTTTAACCCATAGTTTGCATATGATACAAGCTTATAAACCCACACGTTCAGAAGAAACAACCAATTCGTAGCATATATATATGTGTTTGGATTCACAAATAGTTCCATTAAGTATTATGCAAACTGTTTCGTTTTTGTTCTTGTACTAATTTAGTCGCCAAACTCACCTAAATTAGAACATGACAAGCTGCATTGCTACGTTGCTCCAAAGCAGCCATGGACACTGTAGACATTTACCTGATGACTACCACTTCTTCGGCCATCTGCATGCAGAGTAGAGTGCAGCTACCCGGGCATCGACGTGAGCTTCCGCGTGGACGCCGGCTCGAACCCAAACTACTTCGCCGTGCTCGTCGAGTACGAAGGAGGCGACGGAGATCTCTCGGCCGTCGATCTCCAGCAAGTAGGGGCGCCCTCGTCGTCGCCGGCCAACTCGCAGTACTGCGACGTCGCATGGATCCCCATGCAGCAGTCTTGGGGCGCGGTGTGGAGGCTGAACTCGGGGTCGCAGCTGCAGGCGCCGTTCTCCCTCCGCCTCACTACGGGGTACTCCGGCAAGACCCTTGTCGCCGACAGCGTGATTCCGGCGGGATGGCAGCCAGGAGTCACGTACAGGTCTGTGGTTAACTACGGCAACTAACAAGAAAAAAACTTACAAGGCAACCATGTCATGTTGATTTAGTGTTGTGTGCTTGGAGCTTTCGATGCTGTGTCCTCAGTTCAGAGTTGTGTACATGGGAAAAAAAAGGAACATGTAGGATTCACATGCACCTCTAATGAAATAACTAGCTTCATTAACAGTGACCTTGCTATCCATGTCTTTTAGAGGCCCCTCCTTGCTATGTTTTTTTTTTAATTTTACACAATTACAAAAAAAAAAAAACAAGTCACATGAGCTTGATATATACATAAAAAATAGAAATATATATATGCATCGTGACAAAGGTAAGACTACAACTGAATAATGTAATATGGTAAAAAAACGTAAACCAAAGTTGGTTGGCAGAAATGGTTAGCGAGTCGGTGTCTTGGGTTGAGGGACGAGGGAGCTAGTAGCCCCGAGTTTGAACTCCAGAGTCATCATTTTGGTCAGAATTTTCCTTCACCGCCATTTATTCGAACATCGAATTAGTTATGTGCTAATAGCCCTGGATTACCGATGGGTCTCAGACCGTGACCGGAAAAAAAAAAAAGACGCACATCATTTTCATTATTCGATTTTCATAGGTTATTGACGTCGATTTAATTATATTTTTTATAAACTTTAAACACTGAATCTTAAACTCTTAACATGACTTACTAAAAGTTGATCTCCATCTTAATGTCACTTATTACAAAAAATAATTTGCAAATTAACCTCACTTGATCTACTTTAAGCTAGCTCTATGAAAAGATATCCATTTGTTATTTTTTGTCTTTGGATCGAACCTGTAAAAACATACTCAAATGATTAGTAATAGTTGTAGCTACCGACGAACCATGAACACGTCAAATGGAGCTCATGCATCCCAATGCGCCAAAAAGTTCTCATGTCGTCTCATGAGGGCAGTTAATGCGAACCGTCAACCTTTTCTTCTTCTTATATATAATATGAGTCGTTAGATTCACTTCCAACTGTCAATAAATGCATATGATTCAATTTTTTTATCAAAGTAAATACTCATGAAATGCTATTGACACTATTCATATATACTTTTACTAGTATGTTAACGGAAAGTTATTGATTGTTCTATCGGTAATAAGCTTTAACAAATTAAATTCTCCAAAAAAAGATTAAGTATCAACAAACCAAATAATAAAGCCAAAATAAGAAAAAAAATTAACGTATAGATTTTAAATGATAAAAATTATATGAAAAAATAGTCATGAGCAACAGAGATCACTATTAATTGATTTCATTATGAGCAAAATTAGTATAGCAAGCTCACAAACACTACGCTACACTAAAAAATGGTCATTTTTCTTCAATTTAAGAGCTAACCCAATAAATTCTTTTACTTATTCACCTAATTTATCAACTTTTTTGAAAATGATATAATAAATTTTTTTATTATAAAGTACTGTTTCGTGTGGCCCGCGAGAGCGGTCAAAATTCGAGGCACCCCGAAACTTGTGTCACCTAATTTAGCATGCAGATTAAAATACGTTAAGCTTGATTTCTATGTGGGGCTTTATTATTTATTTTCTTTCAATGCGTACATGTACATTATCATCCTCTTACTACCGAGATCAAATATTGTGGGTATTATGTTGGTATATATGATGTTATTATTTTCAAGATCCAGCTTATATTAATATTAAATATATTTCTAGATTGCGCACGTGTTATGCATACCTCCTTTTTTTATACGAAAAAAAAAACAATGTATAGATCTTATAACAATGTAATATACGTCATTATTTACAGATTAAGAACTATCAAATTTTACTACTTCCAATAAAAAAAAAGAAGTACCAAATTTAGAGTATGCATTTGAGCTTAATGGATCGATGGCCCATGGGCTTCAATCCAAACCTTTTCCATGGATCCATTGTGGCCCAAAAGGTTCAGGGTGGTGGGGACCACAACGCAACACGCGACCAGGCAGAGGAAGTAAAGTACAAGCGACACAGTTGGCGACAAATGAGTACGCTCAAGTACGCTTGTCCACACGTGTCAGGTGTCGGCTAAGGAAACGTGCGATTTTATTTATATATATATGTGGTAATTAGACACAATTTTGCCAAAAATGTTACATGTAAAAAGTATATTATGATGGGAGTGCTTGAATATATAGAAGATTGGAATAAACTCTTTGCCACGTGTGATGTCGCCCACCCACCCAACCTACTGAGATGACCACATAATTATTTCTTTTATTACAAAGGAAAGCCCATCATTTGAATAAAAAAAAGAAAAAGAAAAAATAAAAATATATTCGAATTTCAAACTTTCATACTCAAATTGAGGGGGTGAATAATTGTACTATTCTTATTCTCAGATGATCACATAATTATAATAAATAGTAAGCACAATAATTTTAAATACTTTTATCTCAATCTATGTATATTCTTTTGGGGCATGTTAAGGAGAAGTTTGTGAATATGTGATAAACTGATCATATTGAAAATCTACAATTATTTAATAATAATTAATATTTAAAATTATTAGCATTTATATTGTCATCATTAGTTGTACTCAAGTTTCATATTTGTGCTAGTTTTAGGAAATATTTGAGTCATCTAAGTGAACTTTTTTGGGTAGGTTCACTAATAATAAAGATCATTAATATTTTTGTTATTTTAACACTGACATCCAAATATTCAGTAGGTCCTATAATTTTTAACTTTGGTCACCGATATGACAGTAAAAATAGTGACCACACTATCAAGAATTGATTTATGATGCAAAACCCATTGTCATTAATTTGGTGGGCACAACCATTGTGTTCTCCTCCATGGTTTCCAATTATGGAGGCCTAAGATTTCCTTGATTTTATCCTTTTATATGGATGTTCATGATCTTTTTTGGATAGATCTCGTCTTTTAGGAAGGGAACACGATCGACCATATTGTCCTTTTATCTTGCACCTTGAATCCTTTTGTTACCTTTACCATGCACCACTTGTCATATATTCGATTGACTAAAAAGCTTTTGATTAGCAATGAGCATATACAATTGATGGCCACGATGAACCAACCATATGGTGAAAAAGAACCATGCGACGTGTGCTCATGCACAGCATAGTTTTATGTGATTGCATTGGATAATGACACATGTTTTCATTTGGAAACAAAATGATGGAATGGATGGTATTGAAGTACATGATATAGTTGCTCAAATGTTGTAGATGATGACACAGAGGGAGAACAATAGGTTTCGCAAATACGGATTGGGGATCATCCGGAGATAGCTTCATACATATTCAACAGTGGCGTGCGTGTCTGCTATCTTCCATCCTCCTTCACGTCTTTTATAAGTAATCGATTCCGACTGTTACACATGGTCATTATGACCATAATGGTCTCTTACCTTGTAACAGTCATCCACTTAATGACCATAACGGTCCATCACGGTCGTGACCTGTGATCACGACTGGTCACATTACAACAATCTTCCACTTGACCAGCGTGATCACTGTGTCAACACACCCACTATCCGTGAGTAGTCTAACTGGAGATCATTGTCCTAAAGTTTTCACTATCCGTGAATACTTCACACTAACTCAGTCACTCCTGAGTCCCATCAAGCTCACATGCTTGATGTCCCGAAGTTTCACTATCCGTGAATACTTCACACTGACTCAGTCACTTCTGAGTCCCATCAAACTCACATGCTTGATAAAAGTACCTGCTGCAATTTTCTTCGCAAGAGAATCAACTAACTTATCACTCGTAGGCATATATGTCACTTTCACTTCCTTCTTTTCGACTATATCCAGAATATAGTGATATTCAATCTCAATATGCTTCTCTTTTGAACTATTGGCTCCACTGTGTATCAAGTTTATCACTGCTTGATCATTACAATACATGGGCAATGATTCTCTGACCAAATCGAGCCCTAGTTCTAAAAGAAAACGCCTAAGCCATACAACATGGATGGCTGCTGTAATGCAAGCAATATGCTCAGCCTCCTGTGTGTGTCTCGCCACACACCATGTTTCTTGCTACCCCAAGAAACGACTGCATCACCCAGAAGGAACAAGTGACCTTATGTAGACTTTCGATCGTCAATATCCCCCCCGAAGTCTGCATCTGAATAACCTACTGCCTCGAGTGTGTCAGCCTAGTATGTCAATCTCA
>LTAE01000508.1:18909-55111 GCA_001647135.1 Pontederia paniculata
TTATTATTATTATTATTATTATTATTATTATTATTATTATTATTATTATTATTATTATTATAGTTTTGATTTCTGTATGATTTAATTGTAAAAAACCTATAAATAAGCATAAACTATTTAGTTGTTAATCAAATAGTTTTTTATTGTAAAACTAGTATGATTATCTTTTTTAATGAATTTCGAACGCCGTGAAAGTAAAAAAAAACGATATTATGTGCAAGATGTTTGAAAATCTTGTAGTTTATATCAATAATTGCTTAGTTCAGTTGGAATTACTTGGTAACTAAGGGTATATATTTAAGAATTGGAAGATGAAATTAAATAGAGTAAATAAAATTTTATAGATTTTTTTATTCTCTATAATTTATATTGTGTCACAATATTTTTTTTCAACCCTTGTAATATTTCATTTTGGCATTTCCAAAATTAAGTGATATCATGAGTATCCATTAACTTAGCTGATAAAATGTTATGATACGTTTGTCTTTTCAATAAATATTCTTCTTAATTATGGCCTATTTTTTCGAGGGGCTTAAAAGATCTACGATTCGAGTGAATGATTGATAAAAAAATTTACATTAAAGATACATGAAGAATATAATATGTTTATAAACCTGATTTAACAAAATATATATCACCTCATCTGTCAAGTCAAATTTATAATCATACGGTTAGAATACCCCCCACATTTAAAATTCAAATAATTACTAATTTCAAATTTAATCCACGAAATCATCAGTAAAAATGAGGTCACATGAACTCGAAAAAACTCACAGTTATTATACACTTTTCTCATAAAATGCCTACATTTTAATTTTTTGTGTGTAAATATCAATTATCTTGATTTGGTACCATCCGAAACAATCTAAATTGAGTTATGTCAACTCAATATTCTGGTCGGACGGGATATGACCCAATCCAACTAAGATCCGATCAAGATCGGGTCGGATTAGAAAATTCTAATATGAATAGACCCGATGACTCATTTTTTTATTATTTAAATTAAAAATAAAGATTAAATTTAATTTAAAATCCAGAATAGATTATAATAAAATATTTTAAATATTAAAAAAAAATTCTTTATGCTTTAACATGAATAGTAAATATAATGATTAATATTAACTACTAAAAAATAAAAAATTTTAAAAAATATTCGAATGACCTAACCACTTCATCCGATCTAATCTAATTTTGGATGGATCAAATTGAATTGGATTCACACTAAAAATGACACTCGATCAATGTTGATTGAGTTGATTCGAGTTTTGATTTGAGTCGTGTTTAACCATATGTGTGAATACTCTTAAAATTGGACTAAAGCAAGCTGCAATAGAGATAGGTGTGCCTTTTCTTGAACCTTTCTTAAGCCTACCTACATATCCTTTGCTTGAAATTGAAGTAAGCTACAACCCTGTATATACTCTTTCATTATTATTATTATTATTATTATTATTATTATTATTATTATTATTACTACGAAATAAATCCTGATAGGATATTTGTGATCTTTCTTACTATCCTAATAGTAAGATTTTCATCTTAACAAACATGTTAAAGACTCAAGTAGTTGAAACAATATATATTCTTACAATTAATCTTATCTATTCTAAGAAAAAAGGTAATTTTTTTTTTAAAAAAAAAGAATTGACTGAGACAATGGTAGCAATTGGATGGATGGATGGATGGATGGTGTTGGAGGCATGGCACTGGCTAAACAATTGCAAGGCCAACCCTTTCTTGAGTCCACAATTCCCTCTCCCTCCTCTCTTCCGTCCGTCCCATGGGTGCCACTGGCGTTTGACTCGGCGCCGTCTCCTACTACAAACAAAAAAATTATGGGGAAAAAAAAAGGAGAGAGAAAGTAACATATTAGCTCACCAGTGGCTCATCCAGAGAGAGAAAGTAACAAATAATAATAATAATAAAAGAAGAAGCTTAGTCTTGCACCATACATTACTCACTCACCATCACCACCACGTACTGGCTACAAAATAATAGCAGCCAAACTCATGCACTATCCCTTTCTTTCCTTCTCCTCTCTTCTTTCTCTCTCCTCCTCCTCCTCCTCCTCTTTGATGTGCATGTCATGGCAATGGTGATGGACCAACAGCAACAGCAGCAGCAGCAACAGCAGCAGGAGCTGCAGCAGCAGCCGCAGCAGCAGGTTTACAAGCACTACTGCAGGGTGTGCAAGAAGGGGTTCGGATGCGGCCGGGCGCTGGGCGGGCACATGCGCGCCCACGGCATCAACGAGGACACGGTGGTGGCCCATGATGACCCCGACGTTGACGAGCCCTCCGGCTGCGGCGCGGACTGGGACGACAAGCTGAGCAGCCCGCCGACGAAGCGGATGTACGCGCTGCGCACGAACCCCAACCGGCTCAAGACGTGCCGCGTCTGCGAGAACTGCGGGAAGGAGTTCTTCTCGTGGAAGTCCTTCCTCGAGCACGGCAAGTGCAGCTCCGACGACGAGGACGAGGATGACGACTACTTCGCCTCGCCGCAGAGGTCCGACGCCGATGAGGACCTCGCGGGCCACGCCGGCTGCGCCGGCTGGTCGAAGGGGAAAAGGTCGCGGCGAGCTAAGATGATCGGCTGTGGCAGCGGCGGCAATGCTCCGGTGACTCCTCCTAATTGCCCTTCGCGCGAAGAAGAGGACCTCGCCAACTGCCTCGTGATGCTTTCGGCTTCCCGCGTGGAGCCGATGGTCATCGTCGAGGCCGAGGAGTCGTGCGCGTCGGCAAGCAAGGAGGAACCGCATGATCACCGGAGGCAAACAATGTTCACCTTCGCCCCAGTCGTCGCCCTGGAGAAGTTTAAGGCTCCGGCGTCGGCCGCGGCGCCGAGCGCGCCCAGGGGAATGTTCGAGTGCAAGGCTTGCAAGAAGGTATTCACGTCCCACCAGGCCCTCGGCGGTCACAGGGCCAGCCACAAGAAGGTGAAGGGATGCTTCGCCGCCAAGCTCGCCGAGTCCGACGAGGCCTCACCGGACGACGACACGTCAGCCCGGGACAACGCCAGCACCAGCGCCGAGACGGCCTCGATGGTGGCCATGTCGATGGCCATCGTGCCGTTCGACAATCCGGCGCCCCTGTCGGTCGCGCCGCTCAGGAAGAAGTCCCGGGTACACGAGTGCTCGATATGTCACCGCGTGTTCTCATCGGGGCAGGCGCTGGGCGGCCACAAGCGCTGCCACTGGATCACCTCGAATCTGCCGGACCCGGCCTTTAAGCTTCTCCCCGTGCCCGACCACGCCACCGTCCTGCAGCGCCAGCTCACGCTCGCGCGGTCGTTCGAGAGCCTCGACCCCGTTCTCGACCTCAACCTTCCTGCGTCCGCGGCGGCCGCCGACGACGCCGCGGTGGTGCCACAGGACGTCGGCAGCCCCTTGCGGCTCGACGTGCCCGCGGCCATCCTTCTGCAGCATTTGGTCGAGCACAGCAACAAGAACAAGAGCAAAGACGTGGCCAGTGGAAGTAGCAACAATAATAACATCATCAACAATGATGCTACAAGTAGCAAAAAGGATAAGAACATTAATGAAGGATCCAATGTGAATAATAACAACAACAACAATGGTGATGACGATAACAATACTACTAACAACAACATGGATGATGAGGTTGAGAGCAAAGTTAAGATTGCAAAGCTCAGTGACCTAAAGGACATCAACATGGGAGGTGAAAGCTCTCCATGGTTGCAGGTGGGCATTGGTCCTTCTGCAAATGAGAGCAGCACTGATCCATGAAGAGGACATTATGATTCTTACTTCTTCTTCTTTTTTGTTTACATTTTCTACATTCTTTTGAGATCAATTAGTTAAAGAAACACACAATAAAAATGAGAGAACATAAAGATGTATGTTTGTAATTTTGTTTTTATTTGTTCAAATTAATGGCCATGTAACTATTTTTTTTCCTCAGAAAGAGGATCCAATATATTAATCATGTAGCTGTTTTTTTTATATTTTAATCTTGTTCTTTTTCCACACTTTGTAATTTACTCTCTTCAGGTCTGAGATTGTGGTTTATAAGTTATGTCCTTAGGGTTGCACTTATAAACAAATTGGAGAAGTTAATTGATGGTGTTATGGAAGAACAAAAACACTTGTCCTACTGCCTTTTGCTTTGAGTGTGTTGTACTTGTTCTTGGGACTGTTTGCTTCATGCACACTTCATCCTCATGCATTTGCATATATTTGTCATGTCGACAGGGAGATCTTGTTGGATCATGCACCAGAAAAGAGAGATACAGTTGCAACTGAGATGACTTCACAAAGGGCGCCGTTCAAATGAGCAAATGAACGGTTGCTGTGAATGTTAAGGATCTATTTATCTGTGTAATATTATAACTTTAGTAAAAAAAAATCTAGCTACAAATTTATGAACTATTTTAGACAACTATCATGGTATTGATAATTAATTCATAACCTAGGTTATGTTTATTTTGATAAAAAAATACTATAAGAAAAATATCTTTTAGGAAATTAGTTTCTTGACAAACTATATGGACTTTCGAATGAAAAAATAGTTTTGAGAATATAAACTAAGGAAGATTTATGAGATAAAAGTATAATGTGTTTGCGTTTTACATGATTTTTTAATCAGAGAGAAAAAAAGTAATTATCTGTAAGTTGGTTTTCTCTTTTAGGGATCATAATACCAAGGAAAATATTAAATTGTGAATTATCTAAACTAATCAGCCTTCCCTATTAATTTTCATGATACAATTTTCAATTGTTTTACTTTATCAAATTTATCTTCCAATTTGATTTCATAACAAAATTATCCTCCGACTTAGATTTATATCAGACTTATCCTCTTTAAATATTCTTATATGTTATTAAGTAATAGGGTTATTTCTACTAATTCCCCTTGTGCTATAACTTTTTTCCACGAATAACCTCAAACTATAATTTTACCAATTTTAGTCCCTAAACTATTTTCGCTTTAACATTTTAGTTCTAACGTTTGATTTTGTTATTTTTTCTATTAAAGTTATTTTTTTATATTTGTTAAATAATATTTGTACCCTTATATAAAAGTTTAAAATAATTTTTATCTTTTATTACTTATTTGTTAATCTAATTAAGGATTAGCAAAATGATATAAGTGTTTTAAACTAATAAATAATAAAAGATAAAAAATATTTTAAACTTTTACATAAGGATACAAGTGTCATCTAACATATCTGTAAAATTAACTTTAACAAAAAAAATTGATAGAGGACCAAAATGTCAAAGCGAAAATAATTTAGGAACTAAAATTAGTAAAATTATAGTTTGAAATTATTTGTGAAAAAAAGTTATAGTACAAGGGATGTTAACATAAATAACTCTAAGTAATATGACCTATTGATTGAACATATCATATCATGTTCTATTATTATATTTTTATAAATAAGTAAATAAATGCATATGTTTCTACAAATCTTATGGGAAATATATTGTAAAAGTTTCACTTTATATTTCTGTACGTTTTTAGCATGAAACATTACTGGCGTCTGCAATCAGGATAACATATCATTATATTACTTAATATAAATACTCATATCATTTATTAATCTACAATATTAATCAATAGATGACGTGGATAGATAAGTTGTATAATAGGAATTAGAGTGTAATTTTATTATAAAATAAAGTTGAAGGATAAAGTAGAAAAAAAAACAATAAAGTTTAAGGGTAAATGGCGACAATTGCTTTATTTGCATTGGTCTTTTTGTATTACCTTTGTGGAATATCATTATGTATTATTTATTATAAAGCTATAACGCCCTTATCATGGGGAGCTCTGCCGCGAATGTGTGTATATTTATCCAAGGAATTAGGAACAATGTCAACTATTGTTCCTTTTCTTTTATTTTTTTACTTTCGGTAAAGAGAGAAAATTTTCCCAATTTTTGGGATAAAATATATTAGCCACATTTATTTTCTGACAAAATATATAGACAAAATTGAAAGAATAGTTTTTTATATTGAATATGAAATAACATTTTTGATGCATTTTTCTATGAGTAATATTTTCAAAGATAATATGAACTTAAAATTATATGGACTACAAATGTCTTTTTGACGACTTTATTTATATTCATTTATTTTTTAAATAATACAACAAAATATGATATAATAATAAAAAAAATAAAATAATCAATATTATTTAAATAATATATATACTATATTATTATCGTATTATGAATAAAAATATCCAACTATTTTTAGTTATAAAATTGATTTGGTTTATTAACTATAATAATTATTATTTATTTTATTTTAAAGGGTCTTAATTACTTAATACATTAATTTATAAATTTATGATCTAACTTTATAAGCTTTAATTTAATAATATAACCTTTTCAACTTGCTAATATTATAAAAGATATTTTGGTAAAAAAAATATCTATTAGCTACTAATCTTTTTATAAGTAAACATGATAATTTAAATTATGATTTGAATTACTTATATGTAATAAATAAGTTAATGCATATTATTGTCAATTTAATATGTAATTTTGTTAAGTAATGTTGAGAGGTAAAGGCCTCCGCATTTTTGGGCAATAGATGGTTTAAATAAGTTACCTAATTTTGATTTATATTCTATATCTATAGTTATATATTTTTTAACCGAGTGGATTATTCAATTAATAGTTGATTAATTATTATTAAAAATGTTCGAAATTGAACATTAGAAGCATCATAGTTTAAAGAGGAAGAAACTTTATACTCTAATCCATATTAATAGTTAAGAATGCAAAAATAACCTACTAAATTTTTTTATAATTAAGAAAATCATATCAAAGTATCAATTTGCGCTTACATGAAATTCTAAATTCTATCCATCTTTTATAGCATTAAGCCTTAAATTTTAATCCCAATTTTCATCCTCTGCCTTCGCCGCCGGCTATGGCCCTAATCTTATCCATCTTATTTGGCGTCGCTACCTAAAGCATTCCATATATCTCATATGGAATGTTTGTTAAAACTATTTAGAGGACAATCATTGTGTGTCACACATACCTTAGGAGATGTTTTTCTATGGGTAATCTTTGTAGATTATTATTAATATAAACTTTAAATTATATGAGCCCATCAAATTATTCTGTTTATTTATTTTAATTTATAGGTAATCTGAATTACCTAACAATTTTTGAAAAGATAATCGAAATTATTTACGAGAGGGTGTCTTTCAAGATTATCACCTAGGTGATAATTTTGATTATAATTTTCATATTTATCCTTCTAAATCTTTCATAAATAAAATATAATACAATGAATTATACTATATAATAATAAAAACACAAATAATAATAATATTATTAAAATATTATTATATTACTATTATCATATTAAAAATATTATTAATTATTATTTATAAGTATTATTAATTAAAATAATTTTTTTTATTAATTATTATGACTCATAAATATTATTTTATTTGAAGATTATTAATTACTTAATACATGAAGTCGTAAATTTATGATTTAAGTTTATAAGTTTCATTTAATAATATAAATTTTTTAACTTAATAGTATTTAGAAATAGTATTTTGGTAAATTGATGTATATTATTTAGTAATTTTTTTATAAGTAAACATAGTAATCTAAATTGTCATTTGAATTACTTATATATAATAAATATGGTAATCAAATAATTTAATAAATAATAAATTTTTTGTTAGACAATATAAATTATTAGGTAATACTAAAAGATAATATAGTAAAAAAAGTCTTCTTATATCCATGTTTCGCTCACTTCTCATAAAAAAATAGAAGGTAAAAAGTAACAAAGTTAAGTTCTTTTAACTTAATATCAGGCCATTCAATAGTTTTGACAAATTTAAGAGTTTTTTAGGCATGGGGTGAATTCAATTAAGAAAAAGAAACATTATTTTGATCAGCATGTACAAATTAAACATTGCATAATGCGTATTAATTTTGTATGGAAATATGCATGTAACTAAAATTTTAAAATGACTAAGTATACCAATTATGCTTAATGCAAGATAATTAATAAAAGAAAAACAAAACTATTTTCTATTTAAGTAGATAGCATATATTATTTAACTTTTTAATCGCTGTATATTAAATTTATAATTGATATTAAATTTTTTCTTTCTTAAATCTTTTCATTCATAATTTTGTTACCTGATTAAGTAAGAAATCTTTTATTGAATTCATTAATAAAACAGAATAAATGCATTATATCAAATCAAACTTATCTAGTACCATTTTTTTGTGCACGTTCTAATTGGTTTCGTGCATTCGAATTCATTAATTAAATGCTCGGAGGAGGTGAATGTATTGGTATAGAATCCAGACATAAGTTGCATCGATTCCAAATTTTCAACTCTTTAAATTTAATGCTGCATGCCAAATAGTAAAAATAAGAAAAATAAATTAAAAATACATAAATTAAAGTAATGACTTCTTTACATCTAAATTGGATGACAACAAAACTTTAAGAAGAATAAGTACACAACTACACAATTTTTTTTATATATGAGTTCAACGAAGTGCTACTTATTTAAATAGATAATAATATATTACTTATCTTATTACTAGTAAGATATTAAATATATGGTCTAACAATTTATAACAAATTATTTAAGAAACAAAAAATTTTATATCCATCATATATTTAATATTTTACTGTGAACAAAATAATACGATATTACCTACTTAAATAGGTAGCATCTTCGTGTATATATATATATATATATATCAAGTCATAAATACTAAATTCAATATTTCAGATAATAAAGGGTGCTATACACTTATATATATATATCATATGTATATATAAGAATCTGAATAGACAAATATTTATATGATACAGTATACTACCTTAACAAAAAAATGTAATATATCTAACCAAAAAATGAGGAGTATATGTTACAATAGCAATAAACACATTAATCTCCTAAAAATAACATTGATGGGCAATAAAAGATATGCACGACTCCGAGTAAAATAACCGTCTTCGAAAATAACTCATCAAACAAATCCGGCCACCATTTTAGCCACCATTGTAGACGAATCCTCACCTCCTATTTATTGTTATACACAAATATATTTCTCTCTCCTCTCTCCTCTCTCCTCTCTCTCTCCTTTGTTTAGTGTTGGGTTTGTGTTGTGTCTTTTGGTGGAGGAATGCATGTCACCTACTCAACTCCATACACTTTTTTTTCTTCTCTCTCCTCTCCTTCTCTCTCTCTCTCTCTCTCTCATTAGGAAGAATGAGAAAAATATAGCAAAAGGGAAGCTTTAACACTCACCAACAGACCTGTGTTCTTCTACTGCGTTGCTTCTTGGTCTTCTCTCTCGCATGGAGAAGCACACTTGCAAGCTCTGCTCCCGGCGCTTCCCCAATGGCCGCGCCCTCGGCGGCCACATGCGCTCCCACGTCCCCTCGTCCTCCACCCAGCAGCCCCCGCCGATCAAGCGCCAACTCCTCCTCCTCCCTTCCAGCGCCTCCTCCGCTTCCTCTGCCTCCACCTCCTCCGCCGAGCTTCCGACTGTGATTGCGGTGGCGCCGGTAGCAGCAGCAGCGGCCGTGGCAGAAGAAGGCGGACGCGGGCAAGACGACGTGAAGGGGACGTCCGGTGCCTCCTACAGGCTCCGGGAGAATCCCAGGAAGAGCTCCCGGTTGGTGGATCCGGTGTTCTCCTTCCACGCCGCACCCGACGGCGAGCCTTCCGGGTCTGTCGTCCAGGACCGCGAGAGCGAGACGGAGTCCCCCGCAGCTTCCGGTCATCATCGTCGCCGATCGAAGCGCCCCCGCAGGACGACCTTCGGGCCGCCTCCGTCCCCGCCGGAGTCGGCTGGACCGGCGAGCTCTGCGTCGTGTACTACCACCGAAGAGGATTTGGCCATCTGTCTCATGATGCTATCACGGGGTTCCTGGACGACCAAGTCCGAGCCGAAGGAGGTCGACGACGAGGAGGACGATGTCGATGGCGGCGTCTCCGGCGGCCGATTGAGGCCGGAGAAGAGGCGGAATAGGCACCAGTGCGGGACGTGCAAGAAGGTGTTCAGGTCGTATCAGGCGCTCGGCGGGCACAGGGCGAGTCACAAGAAGACGGGCGGGGGCTGCGTCCCGTTCCTCGGCGACGACCACGAAGACGACGCCGGGGACAAGGTCCACGAGTGCCCCTTCTGCTTCAGAGTGTTCACCTCCGGCCAGGCGCTCGGCGGTCACAAGAGGTCGCACCTGATGTCCTCCGCCGGCGCTACCATTAACATTAACTCCCAGGTTTCCATTCCTGCACAGCCACACTTGCCGCCGAGCACGTCCGCTGCCACCGCCACCTCTGGCGCGAAGTGCGACAATGGCGCCGTCCTATTCGACCTCAACCTGCCGGCGCCGGTGGACGACGACATGGAGTTCTCGGCTGTCTTCGATCCGGTGCTCGCAGTCGAATAAAGATTGCTCACAGTTGATGCATTCAAGTTCCAGTAGTCTAAGCTTCAGAGCAAGTGACGAAGCAAAGGATCCAAGTCGAACTGCAAATTCCAAGTTCAAGGTATGAATCGACACCAATCAAAACATATACCAAAACTTTGAAGCAAACCAAGCAGCTTCAGTTCTTCTATCCTTTATTCCTTTTTCCAACTCTGTATTTTACTGAGTTCATCTTTGCTTTCTGCTGACATTTCTGTCCTTTCTTTGGAACTGGTTTTGTTGATTAAGTTACAGTTCGCTCACTGTAACAGCTGATGAACAGTAGTGGATTGAGGTATTGAAACATTACAAAATTTGAGAAATGTTACAGTTCGATTCGATTATTCTGCTGCCACTATTCTGTATAAGTTACCTGCTGCTGCTGCTGTTCCCAGCTGTTCATTGCTAACTGCTTTCTCTAATCTCCATTACCACGTCTCCCTGTAGCTATCAGCTGCCCTCAAGGTTAAGTAACTAAGGCAACAATGCATTCTTTTAT
This sequence comes from Pontederia paniculata, assembly GCA_001647135.1. Taxonomy (NCBI): domain Eukaryota; kingdom Viridiplantae; phylum Streptophyta; class Magnoliopsida; order Commelinales; family Pontederiaceae; genus Pontederia; species Pontederia paniculata. Next base: position 29,847 of record LTAE01000508.1, read on the forward strand.
TATGTTAACTAATCCCACACAAAGAAATATATAAAAAAAAGAATGATGCTGCAGCTCTCCAGTGACACGCATCACATCATCCTGAAACAGTTGGGTGAAGAAAGAGAAGTGAACAGGAGCAGAGAGAGAGAGAGAGAGAGAGAGAGAGAGAGAAGAGAGAGAGAGAGAGTGCAGGAGCTCATACTCCTGCAGCTGCAAGTAGCAACTGGTGCAGTCATGTTGCTTCTCAGCTACTCGCCACCTGCAAAGAAAGGGCCTCATGCGACCAATAGTACATGTTCTTTCCTTCACCACCCCGTCCTCTCTTTCTCTCTCCTTTTTTTTTCCCTTCCTTGTCAGCTTCCTCACTGAGCTCAATCACTTAATTAAAACATCTCTTTCGCACTCTCTCTCTCTCTCACTGCCCTTTTCTGCACTGGACCCCTTTGCGTACCGAGTACTTCCGCAGCAACACCTGGCTGTTGCTAATGGCCAGTGCCACTGTTGGATTGGTACACACACTAATGCTGGATCATTAACGCCCCATATGAAATCAAGTTTGATCAGAATAAATGATTTAACAAGTGAGTTCCTAAAGTGAAGGATAAAAATATTAGTAATTCCGACTTTGAGCTCTCATAATTATTAATTTGATTAGAATTTATTTTTTATCGTTCATGTTCCAAATAACCTCGGATTATAGAGGGGCTGGCGCTCGTCAAGCGCTGCCTAAGCCTCGCCGCATGAGACAAGTGTCTCGTGCAAGCATCGTCGCTCAGGACGCTTCGCGCCGTAACTTGCCCAAGCGTCACCGCATAAGACGCTCCACATGACCCCACTCTGCAGCTCGTCGTGCTCAAATATTTCGCTGTCTTACTCTCCAAAATCACTCCAAAAGGCTTGTCTAGACGCTTGACCTTGTCCAAGAAAATACTCGTGACAAAGATTATCGGTGGATTTCGGACGGGGATCGAAAAGAAAATTAACGCCCCCAAGTGAACCAACACAGATTTATGCCTTTCATGAACCCTCCCTCCTCCTCCAATGGAGGATGGAGGAAAGGTTCTTTTTCAAATATCACTTTTTTTTTTCATATTCGTGCAATTAGACATCGACGCAAATTTAAATACTATTGAATAATAAAAATGCAAGATGATATAAATTTTAAGCTCCTCTCTTCAGCACGTCCAAATTTGCTTTGGAACCATAAATTCCGTTCTCATCTTCCGGTCATTTGTATTTATTTCACGTATCGCCGAGGGTTCGATCATTGTGAAATGTAAATTTGGATGAGAACATAGTGAAGACTTTGCGAGCGGAGTGGGTCAAGATTGGGGTCAATAAGGTTGGACTCCGTGGGCCCATCACGTGAACTTCCATTGGGTCCGTCAGATCGACCTTGGACCGCTACGATGGACGGGTTCCTTCCTTTACAAGTCCGTAGCAGCAGTAGCGTGCCAGCAAAAACACGCCAATCAAACTTAATCTACAACTAATTGAATCAACAAATTATTAGCTCGTTCGTGTAGGGCTTATTTGGTTGAAGGTGAAACGAGGATAAAGAAGAGAAAGAAAAAGAAGATTAATAGTTTAATTTTGTTTTCATTTTCAACGAAGGAAAATGGAAAAGAATTTCTTTCGATTTACGTTCATTCTTTTTTAAGAATTCATTTTTCTTTCAATCCCGATTTGATATTCAGAGGAGAGGAAATAAATATTAAAAACATCATTTTTAATTTTAACTTTATATAAATAAATTTATAAATATATATATTAAAATATATTAGTTCAATAAAAATTATTATTCCTTTTTCCTTCTCATCAATTATGTTATCTAAGCAAGGTTAACTCTTTTACCTTATTTTTCTTTTATTATTTTCTCCTAATCCGGTTGGGGACGCCTTAATCCGACGGTAGTTCGGCCAAGCGTGCGGGTTGCACGACTAGCTCGCTTCGCCCACCACCACAAGTCAACTGCTCTCGCTTCTAATGTTTAAAATAGTACTAATGCGTATAGCGCACTAAAAAATAATAACGCATATGGTTCAAAAAGTATATCGGCACTTCGTATATAAATGCGTTACACATTTATTTTTCTCTTCCTATAATACCCCCGGTAATGAGAGTGGGAGTGTTTAATATGGTCCCTTTGAACGGATCCGGATGCAACCAACCAACAGGTCCGCAGCAATAACCGGCGGAGAAAAATGTGTGCCCGGTCGGGTCGGATCCCGTGATATGAAGGGAGCATCTTTCTCTCCCTCTTCACTTCCCTTTTAGCAAAAGCCATCGCCACTTGTTCCTCTCTCTCTCTCTCTCTCTCTCTCTCTCTCTCACTCACTCTCTCTCTCTCTCTCTCATCGTTAACCACCACCACCATTTGCCTCCCTCCTCCCACCATCCATCGGTAGGTAGTAAATTTCCACACCACCAAGAGATGTGTGTATTATGTGTGTGTGTGGTTGCATTGCACAGTAGTTTCAACTTTCATGTCCACGCTTGGGGCCTTCATTGGCCAAATGTGGGGGTTTCTTTTTATTATTATTATGATCCCACAAATGCTACTAATAAGTAGCTGCTTCAATTGATAATTAACGCAATATGACATGTTTAGGGGAACTATAATAATACTTTGACATGTTAAGGATGCACGAGAGAGAGAGAGAGAGAGAGAGAGAGATGGCGAACAGCAAAGTATGGAGGTGGGCGAAGAGGAGTAGTCACATGGATGCAGCCATGTCGGGGGGTGGCAGTGCGGTTACTCGTATTTGGCGTGTTGGCTTCCATCCCAACAATTGCATCACGAACTATATGCCTCAACTCCTACGCCCATCTTGGATTTCCTTTTTGTCGTTGTGAAACACATTTGAAGGAGAAACAAAAAGAAGATCAAAATAATTTGTTAGGGATGCATCAAATTTTCAGTACCTATGTTGACAAAACCAAATCAAACCAAACTTAAAATTTTCAAAAATAAACACAAATTTTATCATCAAACTTTTACTCAAAATTGTAAGAAAAATTTAAAAATAAAAATTTGTGAGAGTTACGAAAGAAGAAAATAATGAAAGTGCTACATACTAAGTAGATAATACGTAACATTTATATTATTTATCATATAATATTAGATCTATGATAGGGTATAAGATCTTGATCTAGTGTATATCTAATATCCTATTATTGATAAAAAATAAAGATGCTCTCTAATTAAATATGGATCACCATATTATCTATTTTCTTAACTGTATAATACTGAATCTACGATGAATACATTTAAAAGAAAGAAAATTTAACATCTAACGTAGATCTAGCAACCTACAGTTGAAATAATAAGTAACATGGTACTCCCTACAAATTAGGGAGTACCTTCATAGAACTCTTATTAAATATTAATAAAATAAGTAATACGATCAGGGCGGATCCACATATAGGATGGGGGGAGCCTCGCCCCCCTCCTTCCTCAACTTTTCGATGTATATATTAGTAGTTATAGTCAATAAAGAGAATAAATACTAATAAATTATTATAATTATAATATCTTTATTAAATTTTTATGAGAATATTATAAATCTTAAAATTATAAGGCAATGATAAAATCATAAAAGATCGAAACATGAGTCACAATCAAATCGACGATTTCAAAATTTAAATACAGGGCTATTGATTTCGTGAAAATTTAATCTTATTAATTAACTGTCTAAACTAACTAAATTTGATCTAAAAAATCGAGATATCGATAAAATCACAACAAGGAACAACTAACTATAAAGAGCTGACAAGAATCTGGAAAAAAGCTTATGGTGTGAGATTGTGGAGAGGAGGCCATCTTTAAGCTCGAGTCATGAGACGAGCAGGTTGTTGTTTGTTGGCATTGATACGAAGGAGGACAAAGAAAGCCGGTAGGTTTTGTGGGGGCTCTCAGGATTCCACCCTCCCACTTCACCTTTCGGCTTTGTAATGGGACACACACAACATGTCAGAAGACAAAAATTAAAGCCAAGAGCATTACAATGCAGACAGCTACTCACTGTTACATTTTCCCTTTCTAATGGCAAAAGAAAAATGGATCACTGTTTCTAAATTACACCCTCTTCAATCTTTTCTTTTTCCTGTTTTGTAACATGATTATGGTATAATAAATGTTCATTAATTGATGAATCCATCCCATCTCTTCCTTGGAGGCAAAGAGACAGATTACAAGAAGACAAAGGAGACCACCTCTACGTTTTAGCTCTTCAGATTAAGCACATAATTGCTGTCAATTATGAGGAGGCCAACTCAACTTGTAGCATTAATGCTTTGATTTTGGTTACTTGGTGGTGGCCCCAAATGTCACTTAGCTGCTCCAACCAAGTTGCACTTCTGAATTTCCTGATAAAAAATTTCTAGCCGCATCCTACCTTCAGAAGTACTAGCAGTAGCAGTAGCTGCAGCTGCAGCTTCACAGAAGTAGCAGCACAAATATTCCTGTGGTACCATCTCTCTCTCTCTCTCCTCATAGAAAACAAGGTGAGTAAAATTATGCTCATCCATGCTTAACACCATTGCCAGAATCTGAACAGCTAATTTGGGGACAGTGTTTAAAATTCCAGCTTGTGTACAGTTGAAAGTGTGAATCTTGTTAGTTGCAAGTTAAAGTCATTTCAGAAAGTTTCAGACCAAAAAACCAAGGGAGAAAAGTGGTCTGTAGTATGTGACCAGCTAGCAAGACTAGCAAAAAAGAGTACTAAGCATGATCAAATCATGAGAGCAATGTTTACATCACCAAACTCACTACTCTTTTTTCTCACACTGCAGCCTAATTCAGATAACACAGAGTGCTGTCAGAAAAAGTGTACTTTTTTACAGTGGAAAGTTTTGGCTTCAAGGATCTATTTCTGAATCATCAGGTAGGGCCTAAAAAAAAGCCATTGCTTTCTCCCAATTCCTCCAATTGAAGCATTCAGTATTAATCATGCTAATCAGCCTCCTTGAGAAACACTTCTTTAGGAGAGGGTAAATCTACAGACAACTTTTGTTTTATGGCTCACTTCAGGTTTAACTTTCATCTTTCACAAATTTAATTTCTTTCTGTGAGACAATGAATGGTGGATTGGCAACAGCTTTTCTCAACAACAATAATAATGATTACTATAACTATAGTTATTGGTAAAATGGGATTGAGACAGATCAGAAGAAGTGATCAAAGATAAGGAGAACTCATATGCTAAGGCCATGCAAATTGGAATGAGGACACCCCACAGCAATGGAAGTTCTACATTAAACATGGCTGCATACGGCTTATTCCCAACTGCAAGGTGCCCTGTCTACGTTACGAATTTTAAGTGGCCAACTATGCATGTATGAATTCCTGGCCACCAAAGATATTTTCTGTAATTTTCCTTACTGCAATCAGAGCACCACAAAAAATTGCAGACATAACAAGAATAGCATTTAATCTGTCAACTGCACTCAATGGGTTCTTTTTTCCTTTTTGAAGAAAAAGGAGATATATACCAACAAGTAGTTGACTTCGAGTTTCCGAGCTCGCAATATCGAATTTCGATAAAATAATTTTATGGAAAATGAATTATACTTTTGAATACCTGGATGAACAGATTCATTTTTTTTTATAAAAAAAAGAAATATGCCCTGAAAAAGGAGCAATAAGGCAAATTGCATCAGGAAATATGCTTCTGTGATGTTGCAAACTAGTGGAATATATCTTCTTCAATTTTGAGGGTTCATATTTGGAATGCATGAATTGCAAAGTTGGGGCTAATGACATCAGTGAAAGAATCCTCGTGAACTACCAGATAGTTCAGACTTCACATGGAAGGCATTGCCTTTTTGGATCGTTGCACAGGGAAGTAAGGACTTGAAAGAAGCATGATATGCTCTATTTTTCATGGTCAAATCACATTTAGGCCAGACACCAGAACAATTTAGTCTTTCTTTCTGTGGTGGTGAGAGCAAAGAGATATGTTCAGTATGAAAGTTAACTGCCATGACATCAAAACTTGTGGCATCAAGGAGAAGCTTCATTTGAATAGTAACAAAGGCATCTCTCTCTCTCTCTCTCTCTCTCTCTCTGCTTTGGTTGCTCATGCTGCAAGATGCTAGGGACAGTAAGATCATGTACTGCATTTTTTTTTCTCTTCTTTTGCATTTGTTGCAAGTATTAGTCAATGATATGTTATAAATACAAGTACTGGCGTGAGACATGCCACTGTGTTTGAGCATGCAATACATGTTTAAAGTTCTTCACTTGCTGGTCCTTCACATTTCCATGGGAGAGGTCAATTTCATCAAACAGATCAGAATTCAGGACTCCTTTTGTTATCACTTGTTGTGTGGGCTCTCATAGCCGTGTTTTTGTCAGTGTCCATGAAGAAATTGCCATGAACTTGCACGAGTACAAGTAAAACCTCAGTTGAGTGCTTGTTGACATCACTGCTAAAAAAAAAAGGATTGGAAAGCTGAATAAAAATGACCTCCATATTGGGGAATAAATCAGCAACATTTGATCAATGACCATCATGAGGACTTCACAAGGCATTGCATTTGGGTGTCTTTAGAGGTCATGAAACACTTGTGGAAATCAAGAACAAGAAAAAATTCCCATCATCCAAATGGAGAATATAACTGTTTCTACATATTCGATCCAGAGAATTAAGAAAAAAGTGAAACATAATTTCTGATTAATCAGAAAGCACATTTCATGCAGATGCTTTGGATAAGAAGCTCTGGATTGATGTTGCAGATATCTCTAATAAACATATTCTAGTCAATGTTTATCCAACACAAAGTAGAGTACTACATCACATTGAATCTGGATGACAGATGAGGGCCATAAATTGTGCGACTTCTTCATAAAGTTAGCACCTGCCCAACTAATATGGTATCTAAATTATGAGGATGCCAAATTGGTTTCAACAGAATATGCTTCTTTTTAGCTTTTGTTTTTGCATCAAATGTACCAAAATAAAAGAATGAGTCATGAACCAGTGAGGATTACCAGTCATTACTTAATGATTCATGCAGTGGGCGTGAAAAGTGCACACAAAGTTCATGCGATCTAAGTAGATGAAAAGTTTTCTGAAAAGAAAGACAGGAGCAGAACAAGCTCTGAAGAGCTACCAGTGAAAACAGCCATCTAAAGACATAGTGATGTAGCACAAAATGTTATTAGTTTAATTAGTTAGGATTATTATTATTTTTGTTTTTCTTTTTGCTATCTTAGGAGGATTTGTTAGTTATTTTAGATTTTTCGATTAGGATTAAAGTCTATCCGTAAAGCTCTATATGAGAACTCTTTTGATATAAATAAAATTAGATTATGAATATTTTCTCAATTGAACTTCGTATGCTTTTATCGTGTGGATTCACGATGCCTTCGGTGGATTCCGAAGAACTCTGGCGGATTCCAGAGCAATTATTTTTTTATCTAATTGAAACAGACGACTTGCAGATCGATATTGTTGGTGGATTCCGGGATTATTTGTTCGTCGTTCGCCTTGCCTCATCATCATCATCGCCCACCTACGTCCATTTTCCGCCACCCGCTGCGTCACATAGTCATAAGGCACTCTGCATAACTGAATATAATCAACAGTTAGAAAGCACAATATTTTTTTTACCCTAAGAGCCTTCGGTATTCAGTACTACTAGCATATGACTAATCCAAAGTCGAGGATGATGAACAAATGATTATTTCTCTGATCAAATTAATAACTCTGAAGCTTAAATTTGAGGTTTTGTACTTGTACTTAAAAAGTTCGAGGTTACTAACTCTCTACACACTTCTACTTAAAAAGCACAATGTTGATTTCAGGCCTCTATGCAGAAATAATCATGGAAGGGAATGAAAATCCAAATGGGAATCTGTCTGCATTGGAATGAGAACTTGGCCAAGTTGGCCACTGAAAAGTTGTCATTCCAAATCCTGACAGGAACCAAAAGCCAACGCCACAGGATGAAAACGACCAATTCCAGAGAATAATCATTGTATCCGAATTTTATCGATCTTATTTGTGTGCATGAATATCTCTTTATAATGGAAAGAAAAAAAAAGGAATAGTTTGCATCTTGGAGAATCATCTTCTCCAACAAAAACAGTTTGAAGCCTTTTACAGTGAACTGATAGCCAAATTATATGGATTGGACTGGAAGACAAATATAAAATTAGAATTTGTTAGCATTCATATCATATTCTTATATATGCAAAAATGAAGTTAAGAATGGCATATTATGTCCTTGGGTACAATGCAAAAATGAAGTTAAGAATGGCATATTATGTCCTTGGGTACATTTTTGCAACTAGTAAGATGACAGACGCTGAACAGAGATCAGATCCGTATGGTATATGAAACAACCCTTGCCTGATTACTTTGGTGGTATATGCTGGACGCGTCTTTGTTGCTGCCCTACTTGCAATCCATAGGTAAAAAAGAAGAAATTATTTATGTAGAGAAAGAAAGAAAAAGTTAATAGTTTAATCTTATATTTTCAATAAATGAGAATGTTCTCTTTATTTATCTTCATTCTTCTCAAGAATTCATTTTTTTAAAGGAATGAAAAGAATATTTAAAACATATATCTAACTTTAACCATATATAATTAAATATATGAATACTTGTCCAATAAAATAATAATTCTTTTCCGTTTTTTTAATTAGGACATTTAAACAAATTTTTTTTTTCACCACCTACATTAAAGATTGTCATTAATAAGATCGTAAGAGGGTCATTAAATTGAAAATCGTAATATCGAACCAAGAATCGTAAAATCCTACGAATTTATAAAATAATATATTTTAGTATAAACTATATACTTTTGATAAAGTTTTTGCACTCAACTTTTGAATTAGACTTCAATAGATCATAATTTGATCAATTTGTAAGAAAGATATATTAAAATTCATATATTAATTGTTACTATCAAAATTATAAAAATATTAATTTTTAAATAATTAAAATATTTATTTGAGATTATATAAGATCATAAAATTGTACGACATGAATTAAAATTTTATTAAGATCTTATACTAAGATCGATATCGATTAGAATCATAAAAATCATAAAATCGTAAAATTTAAATCGAGATCTTGATAATCATATATATATTCTCTTTTATTTTTTTTCTAATTTTCCTTTCTCTCTATTACCTTCCCAATCAAACAGACCCTAAAAGGTCTGTTTGATTGCAGGATGATTAAGGGGAAGGAAAGATAATAGAGGGGAAGAAAAATAAGGGGAAAGGTAATGAAAGAGAAAGCATGTAAAAACGTTAACCTTGTTTGGATAATATAACTAAAGGGAGAGGAAGGGAAAGAAGGGGAATTATAATTTTTATTGGACGAATATATCTTAAGATTTATGTTTATATAGTTAGTTATATATGGATAAAATTGAAAATTATTTTTAAATATTTCTTTCCCCTCGTTTTCACCTCAATTTGGGTTGAAAAAAAATGGATTTTTGAAGAGGAATGGAGGTAAATGGAAGGGACATTCTCCTCCGTAAAAAATACAACTAAACGAGGTTAAACTATTAATCTCATTTCCCTTTCTTTTCTTTACCCTTCTTTCACCTCCAACCAAACAGGTCCTTAGTGCATTAGAATATTTCTTTACGCCATTGACCTAGTAAAAAAAATTAAATATAAATTATCATACTCCAAACTTGGACTACGAAATATGATTAAACTTCATCTAGGTTCCAATCATGTTGTGAGGTCTACTAAAGATCAGAATTTATGGACATGTTTTCGTTGTCCCTTTCGATTGAAAAATAAAAAAAAATAGTTGATATATTCAAAATAACTATAAATTTACAAAATACCATCATAATTCATCTTATCATATTTGAAATGTGATATGATTTAAAAGGATGAACCAAATATGGAAGTTCCATTAAAATTTCATTCTTGATCAATCCAATATAAGAAGAATCAAGATCCCATCCGAGAACTTCTGTTAACAAAGCATGGGGGCACAGTTTTGTTGCATAGAGATGAGAGTTTATTCTTTGTTATGAACTATGCAGGCTCGTTAATGATCAAGTCGACAGATAAGTGATTAGATCAAATAACAAATGACAAAACTTTAGCAAAGAAAAGTAAGGATCCAATATCAAAAGGCGCATTTGTTAGAGTTGACAATACTTTCGATTTTCTTCTAACCGAATTAATCATTTTTCGAACGAAATTAATGAAGTATTAAGCTTCTAAATATAACTTAGAGCTTATTTGACTTAGTTGATAAAAAATACTTAATAAGCACTAATGTTGATAAATATTTTAAGTACTGCTACTTATTTTAAAATATAAATAGTTACATATTTGGATAAAAATATTGATAATATTAATAAGTAATTGTAATATTTATTAAAATAAATATTGACTAAAATACTCTTAAAATTATATAATAATAATATTAACAAATATGAATAAAAGAGTAATATAATTGGTTAAAATTAATAAGTCGACAACTTTAAAAATAAATAGGGGGAATCCTGTTTTTTTTTAACTTATAAATAATTACTTAGCCGCTTATAAATATATATTTTTTAATTATCAAATATATTTTTTTTTAAAATTTATTTATAAGTAATTTTAATCTACTTATAAGCTTAGCCAAACGTACTCTTAATACCATAAGAAAAAAGAGAAAAAAACATAGCAAGTTGCATTTTGGTGAAAGAAGCCCCTCCTCCTTACCGGTATATGTGTTGTCAATTATCCAACCGTCTGGCGTGATCCTTACACTGTAACCACCAGAAGGTTGGAGCGAGAAGAAAAACAAAATGGTGTACTTGAGAGAAATTTAAATTTGGGTGGGGGACTTTAAGATGTTTAGGTGTTGTGAAGGAGACTTCTAAAACATGTTAATTTTCAAGTCTTGTTCAAAGATCTTAGGGCACATTGACACCGCGGCTATTTTCCTTTTTCTTTTTTTTTTTGTTTTCTGGAACAAGGAAAAGTAATGTGCATAAGAAAATTCGACCTGTTTTCTTCATGTGGACTTTGAGATCTAACTAATGCAATTATTGAAGAATCAAAATTTAGGTAGAATTCCTTCTATCAGAAAAATCTTTTTTTTTGTTTCGTTTACTTGTGAATTTTATCGCTATGTGCATGCATTATAATAAAATTACATATAATATTTAATATTTGACGGTAAAAGAAATTATTGTTAGATAGTTTCACATCGTTTTCTCAAAAATAAATTAATGAAAATCGAACTTAGATCACTTAATTCACCAGTTAATGAAATGAATGTCACCATGCTTTTATTCTAAGAAGATTTTAGTATTATCGAAGTTTCAGATATTGATACATATTTTCCAATTCCTGGCTTGCAGCGCATCTGCAAAATGTACAATTTCTTTTCATCCAGCAAATATAAAAGCTATATAATTGGTCGCAACTGTTCGTTTAGCAAATTATCGGTCAAAATTGGGAAAAAAAACAAGCCACAATGTGCATAACTATACAAAAAAAAGCAGGTTATTCATATGAAAGAAACATTCAAAGGATTTCAGCAATTTGTTAGCACTCAACGCCTTAGACCTAATTAACATTGAGCAAATTCATATGCAAAGCAGCCAAGACAACCCTTGTAATCTTAAACAATTTTATCACTGGAATGAACTTAGCCATTTTATTGGACAAATGAATCTTTGTTGTCGTTAAGAAAGATTTAAACATTTTTATGCTGTCAGTCAAGTTGGATGTAATCTATAAAACTTATTCTTGCTTTCTGGTCTAGACAGATTAAGACCCCTTAGCCAACCTCAACTTAGCCATCCAACTCCCATATCAGGTCCCAGACGCAAACAAGTCCAATCCGGGTTTATAACATGACACCAACTTGATCATAATAATGGACGAGAATACTTTCTGTCCTCTATTTCATAAGAAGATAAATCCAACTCCCCATTCACATACCAGATTATCATATAGTATGTCAATTTATTTTTTTCTCCGGTAAATCGCATACCAGGTTATTAAATTCTCACAGGACAACAACATAATCAAGACTCCCCAGTCATGAGAGGAACACTAAAAGGGGGCTCCAAAGGATGAATCCGAGGCGGGGATGTATAAAATTCAATACAGATGGTACAGCAAAGGAGAACTCAGGAAAAGCTGCTGGAGGAGGGTACTAAGGAATAGCATGTGGGTCAGTGGATTGATGGTTTCGCTAGGCTCATCGCAGTGGCCACATTATTACTTGCATGATTATGGGCGGTTAAACAAGGATTACTCCACAGAAGCTGGCCTACATAAAAGACATCAAGGAAATTCTTGCCTGGCACAGGAACTTAGTTTACGACATTGGAGGCCTATTACAGCTGCAATGGCTGGTTAAGCAACAACATGTCAGATGTGAAGGCAATCACTGTGCTGATTGGTTGGCCAACCGAGCATTGCTATGCCAAATAGGACTGACTACACTGGATCTGTGCCCAACGGAGCTTTCCCACCTTGTAGTTGCAGACTCAGACGCAGGATCCCCTATGCGTCACCCAATTATGTAACATGATACTGGGATCTGACAGCATTTTGGATATGAATGTGAAGAAAATAAAGTTAAAACCCTTCAAAGGTACAAACTAACCAACTGTGCATAGAAATTTGAGAAAACTCAGAAGGTAAAGTATTGATTACATCTGTGGTTTTACCCAACCTAAATGAAATGTAACCAGTAATTTCATTATTACTCTGATTCAATCTTCATTATTCACGTCAAATGATGGAAATCAGAGAAGACATCTGTTAGGGAATTCTTTTGAAAGGATCTGTCGGGGAATTATGAAGAGAAGACAATACACTTAAGGTACCTAAACGCTAGTCTCTCTTTAAGTTTCAATCACAGATATCTGCATGAACTCTAACAGAAGCATATTATATAAATTGAATAATGCCAGGGGCAACCTTGAACCTAACTTACTTCTGTACATTATTACACGCCTTGAACCCATACAAAAGAAGGTGTTACAAAATGAATGGGGTCGAAAAGGGTATGAACAAAAGTAGAAACATTGATTTTTTAGAAGTATTTTGAAGCACGATCTCATCCTCTCAAAGAAAACATGAACTAGAACAACGTCGATGAAATATATTAAAAGTGGATATATGTGATTTAGAACCCAAAACCTGTTGTATGACCAAACACAGAACACGGACCTCCACCATAATCAAGTAACATACAAAGGTTGCTGTTCGCTTTTCCCTTTTGATAAAATGGTTATTGTATTGTTTTTTAAGGGAGAATGATTATTATAGTGTTTTTCTTGCTTCCCAACCTTTTATTCTTGACACCTAAAACTTCCCACACTTGTTCTTCATATTTTTAGGGAGATTTGATCTTCCTCAACCTATTTCAAATGTAGAAATTAGGATACTAGATGTCAGAGATGCCTCCTAAATCATTCTAACCTTAGATCAAGACTGCCTTAAACTAGAGTTTCTTTGTTGCTATTCAACATTTCTGTGACAACCACTGGCGTTTGCATATGATATATCCCTACTTTAGCAATCTTACTCCTCTGAGTAAGATCCTATTCTGGTTCTACCATTAGCATAATAAAATAGCCAAGCTTTTATTTTCCCTCATAGTCTTTTTTTTATTAAGAATAAGAAAAGTTGGTGTCAGAACACGAGCGAAGACCACTCTCCGAAACCTGCGAGATAACTGGATCAAGCCACCAATCATTTAAATTTCCTAGGTGTGAATATTAGTGGGTTAGGAATTTAGGATCATTTTATACTGGGCATAATAAGGAAGAAAAGATATTTGACAACATAGCGAAAATAACTTGTAGCAAATAGCTGTGAGCAACAAAATGCATAGCAAAAAATGCAACAATCCTAGAGCACAACAAAATATCTAATATCATATATACAATAAATAACTTGTGATAAGAATTATGCCAATCAAATGTTTGTCCCATGTTATCTTAACAATTCAATATATCCAAAATCAATTCAACAAAACAGTTGCTCGATATTAGAAATATGAGGATGCAGTTTACAATGAATACAAGATAAAATGGTGGATAACAGAGGCAAATGCTCTTTTCATGTCTATGTTAGAGAACACGAAAAAGAGGGAGTTTTCATTGGTCATGCTAAACATTGATGTATTACACAGACATGTCACATTGGAGTAATTTTTGTCGGGGCTCAATGGAGTAACTATATATACTTTAGACCAAATATGTATGCATCTAAAGCAAGATGGTTCATTTTCTTCAGCATGGATATGCTATTTTGCATTCTCTTTCTAGATCATTGCTCCTGATTAGATATAGAACTTAGAAAAATTGCATTGAATTCTTGGAGAATTCAAGCAATAGTCAAAACAGTGACTAGCCTCCAAAAATAAACATACAGAAATGAAAACATAGATGAAGGAGAACACTAAAAGGCTCTGAAATCTCAAGGAACTGGAAAACATGGATACTTCTGAATCACTGGAGAATTAAAGTAAGTAACTAGCCTCCAAAAATTAAGCATACCCGAAATGAATATATTGCAAAAGTGAAAGGCTCCAAATGCTCTAGGAAATGACACACATGTATACTTCACAATTGCAAACATGTCAGAGCATTCTTCTTTTAATCAATCATCCGACAGTACAATTTATGGAAATAATTTGACTAAGTTATCATTAAATATTTCAAGCATTCCTACAAGTAGCTTCAAATGTGGGGCATTTCATCAACACGTGGAAGAAGCGAAAGGGTTTTGGCAGAAACCTATTGGCAGATTGCATGGAGAGAATGGACGGAGAGTGAAATCTACAATATTACTAACTCATCTGCAAGTTATTTTGAAATCTAGAAGATATTTTGTCAATCAAAATTTTCCTTATAACCATATGTCGTCATCTGTGGAAAATTTGATCCTATCCTACAATCAAAATAAAAAGCTTTCAATAGGAGGATTGCATTTCCACCAAATTCAGAGTGTTATGGTTGTCCTATTATCAGATTTTGATGAAATATGGGTATTTCAATGAACAGTAAGCAATATAAAACTTCAAAAGTTTAATCAAGGAATGCATATGCTTCTGATTCAAAGGATAGTTGCTTCCAGTTTCTTTACAATCAACTCCAGCAGTTGGAAAAAAAGCTGTGAGCTAAACTATAAAACAATTTGGAATCTTAAACAAGATGCATTGTAATGTAGCTGAGATTTTAGGCAAAAGAAGACTAACCAAACATTTATCTCCTTTCTTCTTGTTCTGCTTCTACTTAATCGATTCTAATCAATGAAGCCTCCATTGCCACCAGAAAAAAACACCACCACGGGGGCTTTATGAACTACCCCATGGCAGACTTGAGCGAATCACCAGCCCCCTGGAAAAAGATGTACGAGAGGGCAAAGTCTGCAACAAAGACGCCTACAAGAGAGATCACTACTGCTGAGGTCGTGGACTCGCCGACGCCCTTTGCCCCGCCAAGGGTGGTCACGCCCCAGGCGCAGCTCACCACAGCAATGATCATCCCAAAAACCTGTGACTTTATCAAGGCGCTAATCAGGTCCCAGGGCCGCAGCGCCCTCCGTGCGGAGTCAAGGATGATGTTGATGCTGACGCCGAAGACGGTGTCAGCGAGGAAGGCGCTAGAGGCGAGGCCGAGGGCGAAGCACATGATGGTGAGCACAGGGAGCGCAAGGCAGCATGCGATGACGCGTGGGGTGACAAGGTAATCGACCGGGTTGGCGCCGAGGACGCGGAGCGTGTCGGTCTGCTCGGAGACCTGCATGGTGCCGAGCTCGGCGGCGAAGGCGGATCCCACGCGGCCGGCGACGATGACGGCGGTGACGACGGGGGAGAGCTCGCGGGAGAGGGCGAGGGCGAGGACGCCGCCCACGGAGCGGTGGAGGCCGAGGCGGGTGAACTCGCGGACGAACTGGATGGTGAAGGCCATGCCGACGAAGGCGGCGGTCAGGAGGCAGACGCCGGCGGAGCCGGGCCCGACGCGCTCCAGCTGCTGTAGGGTGTTACGCCAGTGGACGCGGCCGGAGAGGGCGCGTCGGGCGACCTGTCCTGCGAGGATCAGGGCAGAGAGGCCGCGCCAAAGGGCCTGCGGAGGCCTCCACTCGGAGAAGAGGGGCTCGGGGGAGGGTTCCGGCGGCGGCTCCGGCGCGTTGTTTGAGATGTTCTCAGTGACAGAGACACGGGGCGGGGGAAGAATGCGATGGCGGCGGGATGCGACGGCGACGGCGACGGCGGCGGCGGAGGAGGAGGGGATGTGGAAGTGGAGGGGGTGACGGATTGGGGGAAGCTTGAAGGGTGCCCATGGAGGTATTTTGGTGGTGGTGGTGGTGGAGGAGGAGGAGGAGGAGGAGGAGGAGATGGCGAAGGAGGAGAAGGGGCGGAGGACGGCGAGGGATTCCATTTGGGCGTTTTTGGTGTCAGCTTCCTGCGCTTTGGCCGACGAACAAGGTTTTAATTTGGTAGACCTGCGCCCGTATCATGCCTAATTAAGACACGTGCGAGAACTAATTTGTTTAGATTTATTATTGTTACTGTTAATTATGATTGACAAAATTATAAAGTATTTTTGAAATGTAATGAAAAAATGGTACGAAAATGTTCCAGAAAAGACGCATGGAGATTTTGAAGAATTTTTTGTCTTAGTTATTTCGTTGAAATTCCATTTATTATAGTAAGATATATGACTTACTTGATTTTTTTTTAAAATTGTGTTAACAACAGAAAAGAAAATTATATATATATATATATATATATCATTGTTACACTTAATATTATAAATATTCATAAATGTACTTTTTTATGTCCACTAAGATTATGGCTATAATATACGAGTAATCTGATTAGAATATCGCATTTGCCTATTTCTAAACAGGAGAGGAAATTATTTCTTTGACTAAAAGCATAAATGTAATGAAAAGAAAAATGAACTCCTCTTGCAAACTTTTTAAATGACAGCGTCTTTCGATTTTAACTAGAAACTTTATATTTTATAGCTACCAAGCCAAACAAAAAAATGAGTTTATTTGTATAAAAATAATTTTTCAGTAATTTTTCATTTTTTTCCTTTTCTTTACTATATCATAAGCGTCTATTCCAAATTAGTCATAAAGATAATTAGGGATTTCATATTATCATGTCAACAAATGTGAAGGACCTTTTAGACCGGATATTGTTATCCAAAATCCACAAGAAAAGAATGTGTACAAATTCCTTTAATTTATATCACCTTCTTAAAAGATAGATTCATTACTCTAATGCACATATAGTATTTAATGATTGTGTTCTCTTGGCGTCGGATTGATTTTAGACAATTTTGATATCGATCCACTTCTTTCATATGCATTTCTATGAGGGAGGGTTTCCTTAATAATAATAATAATAATAATCTTCTCAATAATACTAACTTAAAATTATTTGGACCAATCATATTATCCTATTCAGCAATCTGAATTATCTTACAATGTGAGATAAAATATTTTTTTCATATGAGTTTATCAATTTATTTCAATAATATAAATTATTAAACTTGACAATATTATAAAAACCATTGTAGTAAAAAATGTACATTATTTAGTATTTTTTTTATAAATAAAGATGATAACATAAACGCACATATGATAGTCTTTCTGTCAAACAACTTATATTGCTGAATAATATTGAGAATGCATAGTGTAGTAAATATCTTCTAAGGAAAAGAATGTATAGTGTCGGAACAATGAATTATTAACGGTGAGTAGGCATATTAATGCACACGTCGTCGAAAAATTACATATCCTTGTCTCCACTCCCGTCAAAGGTATAATGCACTTCAAGATATAACACAGCTTATACATATCCGATGCTTGGACTAGAATTTAATGACATTTAGATTCAAAGTCACAATTCTTATCAATAAAATTACCAAACCCTCTTGTTTAGTATTATATCACGAGCCTCTCTTACCTGATGCAAGCATCACGTTGAAGTATGACTGCAAAAAAATCTGATGATGTAGAATTTGTCACTACATAATGGAAGAGGAAAAAGTATAATAAACCGGAATTTAATCAATAGATCTGTCAGGCTGAGTAGCAAGTTCACAGTATCAGCAAGAAGAAAAATACTGCAAGAATTTAGATGACCAGTCGCTAGGAACGCGAATAGGACGATAGCTTTTGTTGAGGCAAACAACAGTGCCGGTCGCTTCCAGGATTGGCTGGACCAAGAGAAAGATGCAAAAAAGATATAAGATGACTGCAAAATAAATAGCAGGAACAAAACAGTTCTGACAGACCTCCATATCTGGCAGCTTATAAATGTAGTGCTCAATGACAATTCGTGCAGCTGACATGCCCCCAAGCCTGACCTTCACGACAAATCTGTCACCACTCTGTCAATGTAGAGAGCAATTAGAGTGTCGAATTAAAACTCAATTTACAAGTGAACAACATGAAGGGGGATAGAAGCTTTGATACAACTGAGAGGTCACAGGTTGAGACCTGACCATGTACATATCCTCTCTACTCTAATTATGTTACTCGAAACCTTTTACATACAAAAGAAGCAGAAAATAGAAATTCATGAAACACCTTAGTTTACTATGCGATTAAAACAACAGTTCTCATTTGTAAAATTTTGAAGGGGAACCAAAGTATGAGGGCATTTTGGTTTTCTTGGCCAAAAAGTCGATAAAGGTATAAAAACCCCGATCACTCCTTAATTTTCTACCCAAATCAGCTACCAAATCCCGAACCCCTCTAAACCCCCTCTTTTGTGTTCTAGAAGGAGAGGTAGAAGAGAAAAGAGAAAAGGTGCAAGAGAAAAGAGAGGAGCAAGGAGTTCAAGACATTGGAGAGGCAGTAGAAGAAGATGAGGAGCAAGTAGTGGAAGAACCCTTGGGAACATTCAGAGTTTAAGATAATGTTTCCAATTGCTTGAAGTGAGGATTCAAATCTTAATTTTCCTTTATTCTATTGTGATGCATGTGATGGATTAGGGTTCATGTTAAATTTGCTCTCGTTATGAAGTATGAACCCAGAGATCAAGATTTCATTGGGTTTTCCCACCTACGCGCGAAACTCTTGCGCCAAATATCTTACTCGAAGGAACTAGAGCTACATTGTGTGGTTTTGCAGCTGTTGGGTTTCAACTTCTCGAATTCCATTTCTTCTTGCTGCACCCCTAACTCGCAGGGACGGGAGCTGGGTTGGCTCCATCGGCTAGCGGACAAAGTATAGGCCATCATTGAGATGAACGGATTCACTATACTTAACATAATGTTTTCACAACTCAATCATCTATGATGGAATCTTCCTGAGTGCAGGTTCGTGTTGGCATTCAACCTCAGGAAAGACCTTAGGCACCTTTAAAGGAGACTTACAGAAAGGAAAGGGCCTTTTGGAACCTAAAAGTAAAATTCCTTATCCCATGAATGCAATTGACTTGGGGTATGTTTGGATTATGGGTTTTGATGGTGTGGGCTCACATGGCAAACATCATGTTTGGATGCAATTTTTTCAAAAAAATTAAGTAGGGTTGGATGGGTGTGGTTTGAAGCTCATGAAATAACTTAAAATTCAACCCGCCAATTTGGTGGTATTTGATGGGTTATAAATTTTTATACCCATTTTATTCTTATTTCCATCTCTAGTTTTAAATTAAACAAGGGGTAAAACAGACTTTTACATCAATTAAACTTTTGAAATCCCATGATTTAATTTTTTTATCCAAATAACCTATGATTTAATTTAACCCATCGTCTCCATCCAATTCTTATCCAAACATAAGCTTACTAATAACTCACTACACTCCACTTCACCACCACTTAATCCACACCCCTACCCCACCCCTTCATTGCTAAATACCCAAACAAAGCCTTAGTATTCTACTTGCTTGATTGTTCATGTTATGCGATTGGGATCTAAATAATTAAGCTTTCAAAAATTAGAATGAATGAACCCTATAAACCTTTAGTTATTAAGGGTATGACTTGTCAATGCTTCTCTATTATGATTATTGCAATGTCTAACCTCCCTAGTAAATGATTTAAAACTTTTATATGTTAAAGTGTCCTCATTGTAAGAGTTGAACATATGAATTGGGAATTTTCATGTTTGTATGAAACCTAGAATCTTTCAGTCGAGAATCAACTAGGAAACCCTAAGAGAGTGTTAGCATGATGTTATATGAATAAAATGACCTGAGAAGACTTATGGACAAAATTGAGGATCCGATTGAGGAAAAAAAAATAACAAAAGGATATTTCAACTGTTGTTCGAATATCCTCAGGTGCCATGAAAATCCACGATCAAAATATCATCATTCTGTAATAAACGTTAGTATCCATGGTAACCTATGAAATGTTTGATGACCATGCTCCCGTGAATGATTTCACGGGCCATGGACTACAAGGTCAATCATAATCGCGTTGTAGCGGCCATGAACATCAATTCCCATGTAGGATCTCATGGGCCGTGAAATAGTACAAGACTACAATGTCAACAAAAATGCTCGCTAATTTTATGTCACATTGCTTATATGTCATGTTATATGATTATGTTTCGTATATAATATGATGCTTATGATGCGCATGTTGATGAAATGATATTCAACTTAAATATTATGCATGCTATGTTTATGTCATGTTCATGCATCAGATGTCTAAAAGAAGTAATGCTAAGTCAAGGGGAAACTCAATACCCTAAGAGGGGCATTGAATGAAGAACTATTTATAGCTATGGTGGGTGAGCCAAAGTGTTTCATCAAGCAACCGGTGGGGCTATCACCTCCTCTTGATACCCAAATCTTGTGACAATGATGAGGGTCAAAGTGCAACACCGCACAATTGATAGGGGTTGCCACCTCTTTATACCCTCAATCTAGTGTTTAACAACTAAAGTGATACGATGAATGGATTGATGGGGAACCCACCTCTTGATACCCTTAATGACTTCTATTAGTGTAAGCAACCATCCTAAGATGACAATCAACAAAATCCAATCAAGATGCCTACACCATATTCAAAGATGGGATTGTTCTTCAATAAGAAGTGACTTATTGAATAGCATAAAGATTGCATCGCATGTCATGATCATGTATATGTCAAGATGAATGAAACATTATGATATGTCAAGTATTGAATAATTATTATAATATTGTTTACGATATTGTATCATGTGTTATTGAAAAATTATGTTATGTTCCTTAATTATGGAACCAAGTAATATGAAATGTTTATTATGTATGACATGATATTGATGCTTGTTAGATCGCCTTTACTTACAATTAATAGGAGGTGGACCTCCTTGCATTCAGGTTTGTGCAAGTGAACCAAGTATGATGTTACATAGCCGGGTGGCGTGCTCATGGCCAATTTTTGAACACATGGATGGATTTATAAAGTCCTTGAGCCATGGACATCCTTTTATTTATTTTCTATAGGGGGTCTTTGGTTTCAAAGGTCTGGCAAAATATCGCATATCTGCAAGTCTGAAGGAACATTCGCTACAAAAGGTTGGACAAAGCTTGAATTAGACAGTTGGTTGAAATCAACAGCGCTCTGTTCACAGTAGCCGTCCTCCGCAAAACCACATTGCCGGGGAATCCCCCCCGGCGGTGCCACCGCAGCCGTCTCCGGCAGCCCATGCCGGAGGCGCCACCTATCTGGTCTGCCATCGCCTCTATTTGTCGTCCCCCCCCCTCTCTCCCTCTCTCTCGCTCGGAATGAGGAAGACGAATCTCACCTCTTCCGATGGCTGGGTCAGCTACGTCCGAAGGTCTCACCGGAGACGGCCGCTGCGCTGCTTCAGGTGCCGCGGACACGGGCACATAGCGAGGAACTGCGCCGGAGAGGAGAAGTGCATCCGATGTGGGGGAACGGCCATCGGAAGTTCACGTGCCCTGCCCCTTCAAACTCCGCTGCTGCACAGAAATCCGGGGATAAGCCGTTAACGCAGCCGCCGCCCGGAAGACAAGCCAACCTTCCGGCAGCGGCGACACCGACGGTCAGAGTTCCCTGGTGCCCGGCGATAAGCCGGAATGTACAGCTCCTAAGGACGTGTCTGATCGGAGTCGCGTCGCAGTGAGCACACTTGGACGCGGTGCGCACGGCAATCAGGCTTGCAATAGGGACGGACGACTTCTCTCTCTCGCCCATCTCAGCGACCTGTTATGTCCTCCAGCTC
The DNA here is from genome assembly GCA_001647135.1 of Pontederia paniculata. NCBI lineage: Eukaryota > Viridiplantae > Streptophyta > Magnoliopsida > Commelinales > Pontederiaceae > Pontederia > Pontederia paniculata. Next base: position 51,979 of record LTAE01000508.1, read on the forward strand.
AAGGCGAGCCAGCCCATCCCGGCGACCACCCCTTTGTCACCGTCCGGACACGTTAATTGGCGACTATGGAGGACGACTGACGGAGCTGATGGATCTGCTGCGACATCACCACGAACCATCAGCCTTCACGGCATACCTCTCTACCTACGCTGTGAAGAGGTGGTGGCCGCAGTTACGGCGTCGTTCGGGTGGCTAATAGCAACCGAACTCCCCTCCATAGGTGCGCCGAATCTGTCCGCGGTTAAAGCGGTAGTCGTCCCAGTCCCCGGATCGCGCCTCCCCAAAGAAATCCTCCTCTCAGCAGGTGGGGCAGCCTTCCGCGTCAAGGTCGGCATCGAAGGGCTGCCGGAGAAGAAGGAGAAGACATGGGCCAGCGTGGTGGTTTCCGGACAGCTTCCGACGGCCCCCGTTGCCATCGAAGGAGACGAGTACGGCGGGCCGCTGCACTCATCCCTCCGTATGTCCCTCCGTACGGAGACACTTGTCGAGTCACAAACCTCCCATTTGAGCCCTCATCATCCATCCAACGGTGTGGATCATCTCCATTACCCAAAACCCATCACACCCACACCCACGCCAATCCATCATCCATCCAACGGCGCAGATCAACTAGACTATCCAAAACCCATCTCACCCACACCCGCACCAGCAGCTGAACCCAAATCCACTTTAAACCTGCAATTGAGCCCACACCCACAACAATCCAATTCCGAACCCATACACCCCCCTGCTCGCACCAGATGAGAATCTGACCTGAAAGGGCCGCACCCAGAGTCGAGCCACTCCCGAAACAGGAGCCCGCACGACTACCATCCTCCTCTCCCAAGCTCAACAGCCACGATTCTGCGCAGGCCGGCCGGAATCACACCCTCCACGCCTTCCCACACCACAACTCCTCCCTCACACCCTCCTTTAGCCTCCGCACAACTCACCCTTCGGCAACAACCAACAGCGAGCTTCACAGAGACGCCGCCGCCTTCGCTGACCATAACAGAAGGTCAGCAACCCATGGCAGCACCCTCCCTCACCGACGAACATGCTACGGGTCCCTCCATATCCCGACGGTACCAGCGCCGCCACCCGCAGGTGGAGTCGCCGACAGTAGCACAGTCGACAGTTGGCGGCGGCGGGGAAGATCAGGACAGCCAACTCACCCTAGGGACTGATCTGGGCAGCCGGGCAGCCAAGACACAGCAGGAACAAGGGGCTGTATACCTTAACGGAAGAGAGGAAGATGAGATCAATCTAGTGGCATCCGAAGCTGGTTTCTGCCAAACTCGATGACGCTCACAGAGGCCACAGGAGATCAGCTAGTTGGCAGGGGCCACAGGACGACGTGGTGCAGATATGAGGATCCTTACGTGGAATGTACGCGGCCTGGGGGAGCCCGAAAGAAGACGGACATTAGGCCGCTACATGAAGGAGTGGGCGGCAGATATCGCTCTTCTTCAAGAAACCAAGCTGACAGATTGCAGTCAGGAGATGTGGGGTCAGATAGGTGGGCAGCACATGACCGGGTTTCTCGCCCTCCAAGCGGTGGGTCGGTCGGCTGCATTCTCGGGTGGCGTACAGACCTTTTCACTCTGATGGAGTCTTGGACGGACAGATATATTCTGACGGCCCACCTCCGACGCCGAGCAGATGACAGTGACTACCTGATCTCTTGCGTATACGGGCCTTGCGTGGCCTCCTTTCGAGAGACCATGTGGGAGGAACTCAAATCTATTCGTACACACCTTCCCGGAGCACGATGGATCATTGGGGGTGATTTCAATGTCACCTTGGACATGACGATCGACCTATCAGCAAACGAGGGAGAGATATCGGGGCGGAGGACTTCAAGGACTTTATTGACTCACATTCGCTAGTCGATTTCCCGGCTACGAATCACAGATTTACATGGAGGAGCACTGCTAGGCCCTCCGCCCGATCGAGGATTGACAGGTTCTTGGGATCCATAGAGCTTGCGGAGGCCCACCAGTTGGCAGATGTTCAGGCTTTGGATCGACCGTTTTCAGACCACACCCCATTGATGTGGCGGTCTAATGACGGTCAAGGGCAGCGGTCTCTCTTCCGGTTTGAGCGTTCCTGGCTATGTGAGGATGGCATCCGCCAGCTAGTAGCAGATCAATGGGAGAGTGTCCCTAGGGCGGGCACGGCAACCAGGTCTTTGGCCACCCGCCTGGAGAGCCTACGAGCTCGACTTCAGGTATTCAGACGAGAGGTACGGGACTCCCGACGACAAAGGAGGACAGAGGCCCTCGAGGTCATAGCCAGCATGGATCGGGCGGAGGACTCCCGAACCCTCACGGAGGAGTTAGAGGATCGCTGACGGGCGCAGGGGGCCATTCAGATGGAGGATAGGTAAGTGGAAATAGAGTGGAGGCAGCGCTCCCGGCAGACTTGGCTCCGGGAGGGGGATGCCAACACCCGATTCTTCCACCTATATGCGAGCTCGCGGCGGAGGGCGAACATGATTGACCACATCTAGGTACAGGGTCAGAGGGTATCCGGCCACGCCAGAATTGGTGCAGCCATTGCCTCTTACTACAGGGAGACATATCGACGTCGGCCCGACACTCAATGGAGGTGGTTCCCCGGGGAAATTCCCCGTATTTCTGACTCACAGTCTTCAATGTTGATGCAGGTCATCACAGAGGCGGAGGCTACCCAGGCTCTCCGGGACCTTAACAGCGAGGCGTCCCCGGGCCCCGACGGATTCCTTGTCTTCTTCTACCGGGAATTTTGGCCGGTGGTCAGGGGAGACATGATGGCAATCATCCAGGAGTTCACCAGCGGGAACCAGGGGCTGGAGCGCCTCAATTGGTTCTTGTTGTTCATGCTGCCAAAGCGCAATCCAGCAGAGCGAGTGGAGGACTTCAGGCCGATCGCCATATCCAACGCCATATATCTACTGTTGGCTAGGGTGCTGGCGAATCGCCTTCGGGAGGTGTTGTCAGATCTCGTCCACCCGGCCCAGTCAGCCTTCATTCGGGGCCGGAGCATCACAGACAACTTCACCATGGCATCGGAGATAGTCGCACGGTGGAGGAGGAACGCCTGCCAGGCATTCTTATGGAAGGTGGATTTCTCCAAAGCCTATGATTCGGTCTCATGGTCCTTTCTTTGGCAG
>LTAE01000508.1:56425-80962 GCA_001647135.1 Pontederia paniculata
CATTTTTAGTGGGGAGAGATGTCAGGTTGAGAGTGTGGTATGCCACATTTCTTTTCTCCTTCGGGAGTGGGGTTTTGGGTAGGAGGGACTTTCACCCTCCCTTCTCTCCTCCTTGTGCCGCTCACCACTGGGGAGCATTTACTTGTACATTCTGACCGTTCTATAGATATATATATATATACATGGATGACAACTCTAGTGGTCATCCTTTTTCTTCTCAAAAAAAAAAAAATTATTTTCTATGAAGCCTGTGAGCTAAACATGTGAATACGTGATGTACTTGTGAAGAGTATTTTTCGAACGATTACCCAACTTTACCACATTCCCTAACTGAATCACTAAATAGCTTAATAGTCATTCAACTTTTAAAATCCTTCACGCATGGTCATCTTAATTGATTATAGCCGATTACCCAATTAATGCATCTACGTGGATGGCCTCTCTCCGCCACATTGACGCACACAATTAAAAATTCTCTCTCCTCACATCATCGTATCAATTAATAAAATCTTAAAGAAAATATAAAAAATGAAAAAAAGGCGCCAACATCTATGAGGTTGTCGCCCCTTGATGACGAAGGTAGGGAGCAAGGCAAGAAACCCAAAGGAGAGAGGAGGGAGGCAACCCCCCTTCTCTCTCTCTCTCTCTCCCTCCGTTTCGGGAGGTGAGGGGAAGGAGGGGGGGCGCCTCCGGCAAGGGGCAGCAACACCTTTTCTATTGTAAATCATTTTCTTATAATTATTTTATTAATTTATAAGATGGCGCGGAGGATGTTTTTTTTAATAGTGAGAGTTGATGTGGTAGATAGAGAAGGTCGTTCATCATAGACGTGTTAACCAAGTAACCCGCTATAGCCAGTCAATATGACCACATGTGAAAGAATACAAAAGTTGGATGACAGTTGAGTTATAAAACAAAATTTAGTGACCTAGTTGGGAAAATGGATAAAGTTGAATGACTGTTATGGAAATTAACTCAACGTATAATCTTGTGACTCTTTTATCGACCATATGGGCAGAGATTATCATGTGAACGAATGGACAAAATATTATATTGGTTTAATGCCAAACCTTATGATGATCCTTTAGGTATTAATGTTTTTGTTGCATAGTAAGACTATTGATGTATTTTGATTATGGATATATATTATATAAGGCTCTCACCCATACGTGACTCCTCCCAAAAACTCTCCATTGACACATGCCAATGGGTGAAATTTCATAAGTGTTAATCATCAGCCTACTTATGGGCTTGTCATTCTTCTCACTCTAACATAAGTAGCTATGAGATTGGAAAAAGTCATAAAGGTTTATTCAGACAACTCATGAGACTTGATTGTATGATGCGCAAATCAAGGTAGATATACCAAAAAAAATCAGAGAACGCTAGTTAAAAGAAGTTTTCCTTAATAAAATTCCTGAAGCATGAAAGGTATATACATTTGCTTTGATTGTTTTCGATTCAGCGTATCATTTATAGGAAATCCACTTAAAAGTTTCAGAATTAGTCAAGTTTCTGAAGATGCACAATCTGAAAGAAAACATACTCTTAAAGGTGCAATGAATTTCAGGTATAAATCAGAAAGTGCCAATGATTCTCCAGTGCGAGCAACTGCATCGGCACTGATTCCGAGATTCTCCAGCAGTTCATGGCGAGCTGATCAATCTCGAGAGAGAGATAGCACATCAGCATCACATATTGATGAAAAAATGGAGTAACATGAAGCAGTTTAAGCCTAAGCATTCAACATTATTGCTTAACATATAATGGAAGCATATTGAAGATTCAAATAAGGAGTATGGTCAAGGATTAATTATAGAAAACTTAATCTTATGGTCTTAACATGAAGTGAACAAATAGAACTTTTCTTCTATCTTTTTAATGAATATACATAATATTGGGCATATCTCGCATATTTTAATGGACAAAATGATGATACTGCACAATGCACTGCACACGATAGGGACTGTTGGATGTGAACTTGTGCGCGTTAGAACCATCAAATGTGATTCACGCCTCCTAACTTACATGTAAAACTGGTATTTTTGCAGCATACCTGGCGCCTCCTTTTGCAATCAACCAATGAACCGGCATTGTGTTACCTTCTTATCTTTATGTTTGGTTTTTCTTGCTTCCTGTTTTTTGTTTTTGCAGTGTGCATATGTGCTCGTATGAGTGTAAATGTTCTTAATAACAGAAGTATAGTGGTTTGCCCAATAGGCTATTGATAGAAATTACAAGCTTAGTGTGGCTTGGAATTTGACTCCACCAAGGTAGAAATACTGAAATGCAAGCAGGAGTCTTGGGTGATTAAAGATGTTATTGTTGATTGCAAATTGGATATAAAAAATAAATTCAAAATATAGTATTTTTCAACCAACAAGGAGAAGGGAATGTATCAAGACAAAATGGACAATTTCGAGAGGGAGGCTGCAAAGGACGTAATTGGAAGGAGTTCATCAACACATGTTGGATTTGTTCCACTTGGTATATTGGTCACAATTTTTTAATTGGCTAGGATAATTTCCTTTTCAAGCATAAATATACCTACTAGAATTATAATGCGCTCTCACTCTCTCATATATATACACCACACATCCAAAATATTGAGAAGGAAATTTAAGGAGGCATGACGATAGGTACAGTGAAGAATAAGAGCATTGTGACAAATGGTATGCATTGGAGACGTTTTTTTGGATCACAAACACCTACATGACTTGAACAAGTTCACCAATTTATAAAAAATTACAAATCTCACCATGTTGGCAATAGCTTGCGTACACTGCATTGTTGACAACTCCATACTGATCGAGCTCGTAATCTCGGACTTTGAGCTCCACCTCAAAAAAATTATCCGTCCTGTACGAAGAATGAGAGCTAGTCGTAATATTACAGCACGAACCAACCAACATCGCAGGAAGTAGTAATGTAGATTGGAAGTCAAAGGCATGTCATATAAGCATATCAATCTCGCTCTTCTCAAACAATTTAACAAACACATGGCCGGAACCAGAAAAGCGAGCGAAAAGAACAACCAAGCAACCAAAATTTCCCTCTCTAACTTGGGAATGCGGAATGCGGACACCAAAATGAGTGAATTAAAATGGCTCCTTTAGTCGATTCGACAGGAGAATGTACGACGAGGAGGAGAGAGAACGCAGAAAGAACCTCGTGCCGCCAGATGAATCAAGCTCCCCGGCGGCGCTCCTCGCGGCGACGGCATGAACGCGTCGCAGGCACCGGCAGATTGGCATCTGGTGGATCAGATGGGCCGCGGTGGCCGCGACGGCGGGAACGTGGACGCCGGAGGAGCTCCATGAGAGGCTCTTGGCGGTAAATGGAGGGAAGACGACGCGGGCGTTGCTAACGAGGAGGCCGTTGAGATGCATCGAGGTTAAGTGCTTCCAGATGAAAAGGTTGGAACTTGGGAGACTCGAATAGGAAAAAAATGAATCCGTGTAAAATATTATTGTAAACAACGAAATCTTATAAGTTTGAGTATATTTCTTTTCCTACATTATCATTTAGACTTATTAATGTAAACTTTTGAACTCCGCCTATGTTTATAGTCGGTCCCAAGTCCGAATAAAGGAGGAAGATTGTGTTAGGCCTCGACAGCCAACGTAAAACCTCGTCGAATCTCATGAACATGAATCAACGAGCGCAATGGCGTCGTATGATCCATATAGCCGACTTCACCTAGTGAAATAAGACTTTATTGTAAACTTTTAACTTATTAGTACGCTCAAAAGTCCATATGAATAAATATGTATTATATATAAGTGTTATTGAATTGTGCTATAAATTATAATATTAATGCACACAAAATTTATCATAACTATAAATAATTTAATAATAAATCATAATTATGGCAACTTCTTTTACAAAGGTAAAATATTTTGTAATAATTAAAAAATATTTAACATCATGTTAATAAAATAATATCTAACATGCTCATTAATCTTTTAAAAATAAGAATCATTTAGACATCGGTAATGTTGGCATCAATTCTCCCCGAAAGATTGGACTCGCAGCCGAAATTTCACCACCCAACGAATTATTTTTACAACCCGAAAACGAATTATTTTCACGATCCGAAAATTATGACTCAATTTTAAGAAACTTACTGCGACGAATTAAATTTTAAAAAGTTACTAATTCTTTTTTTAATAATATTTTGAATTTTAATATAATGAAAAAAATGTAAAAAAAAAATTATGACTTATTGGGAATCACAATTGTCCAGTCTAAAATTCATATTTCATATTTTATATTTAGAATCCCTATATAAACTTCTTAAATTTTAAATTATTTTATTATCATAAAAAAATTTAGTCATCGTTCGAAAATATATTTCAATTAAGAATAAATCTCGTGATTTATTCTATATGAAAATATATTTTAATTAAGAATAAATCTCATAAATCTCGTGACTTATTCTATATGAAAATATATTTCAATTAAAAATAAATCTCGTGAATTATTCTATATGTTATATTATCTCTCTCTTCCTATCTCGTATCCTCAACACTTTCCTCAACTCCGAATTCAAACTAACTAACAAATATGAATTATGGCAACTTCTTTTACAAAGGTAAAATATTGGGAAGATACATTATATTTCTTATCTTCGCCCAACTAGTTCATCTCTCCAACTCAGTTGCTGCTAGTGATGGGTTCGCTTACACAGTTGAGTTCAGCTTTGATACATTTTATTTTGCTCCACCTGACAAGCTATAGTGAGTTTGGTAATGGAACCTTTTTTCTTATTAAAATGTTGGCAAAACGTAATTTAGGAGGATTTACCATGAACGTTGATATCCTTTCCCTGAAAAGATGCATAATACATTGTACAGAGTTTACAAGGAATTCAGGACGTTGAGAAATGCCTGAAAGACTTCAGAGCTGTTTTGAAAATGAAAATAATGGACATGGTACTAACATTGTCACAATTACCACATCCCTGACGAACCCTTTGGATCATCTATTTCCACAAATTGTCACAATTACACAAGCTTATAAGTTAGCATTTATATGCAGTAAAAGAGATAAAATCCAAGTAAAAGTTATAATCCCGTTGACGTTGGACATTGGATGGTAAATGGTTATCTGCATCAAAATTCTGCTGAACTAGGCGTCCGTGGAAAAGGAATGGCGTCCCTTATGTTTTCTATTCCAGTTGCAAATTGTACAAGCCTTTCGAAACCCAGACCAAATCCAGCATGTGGTACTGAAACAGTGAAAGCACAATGTTCATTTACCAATATGATACACTGATAGCATGAAATATGTCCCAACTGCAATAGATATCTCCTCACTTAATCTACTTGAGGATATGGCAAAACAAGAGGAATATTAGGTGACAGAAAAAGTTATAGGTTCGCAAGAGCTGCTTGTCTCAAAACACCAGATCAATGAATACTTTTTAACCATGAACATGAATATGTTTCTTATAATGTTGCGTCTAGAAAATATGAAGGCAAAAAGACATTTTGGGCATTGATGCAAACTAGTGCACAACTAAAATTGATAAGATAACGAGATCCCAACCTGAGCCAAAACGCCGAAGGTCGAGATACCACCAGTAGCTTTCCTTGGGAAGATTCAACTCCTCCAAGCGGTTTTCAAGATATTCAAGCCGTTCTTCTCTTTGGCTTCCACCAACCAGCTCACCAACCTGATATAAACATATAATTTATTAGCTCTTGGACTACATGATCCCTAGTTGCCTCCTTGACTAACTTTGGTACTTAGGACACTGGAATCATTTAATATACATGTACAGCATAGTTGGGTAATAAATAGAGCTACTAATTCCACTAAAGTTCCCTTGAAATGTCAACCAATTGTTGGAAGTTGTACTCTTTAAAGTCGAAAATGAATTCAGTTCTTAGAAACTATCACAATATATGATTGTCCCAATAACGCAAAAGAAACTCACATCATACATGGAAATAATGAGAACACAAGATGCACTTAAAGGATACAAGCCTAACCCTGGGGACCAACAGATCCATAGCAGCAACTGTTTTTCCGTCATCATTTTGCCGCATATAAAATGCTTTAATTTCCTACAAGCAAATTAAAGAATAAGCGCAATCATGCTTTACACCTTGCTATTGCTGCCAACACAGAAGTCTCCCCTAAATCATCAGATCAAGGAAATAAGAAGATAATTGCGTGATATACCTTGGGATAGTCACGTATTATAACTGGGCGACCACCAAAAGCAACCTCAGTGATGTACCTTTCATGTTCACTTTGTAAATCCAGTCCCCATTTTACCTAAAAAAAGTTTCAGTATTAGTGAATATTATCATGTTTTTGACAAGGTACAAATGTCTAACATATGAAAAAGTTTCAGAATGTTTCCTTACATTCGCAAACCAGTGAATAACTATGATATAGGAACTATGTTAGCATGACTTTTTGAGAAGCTAAACTTGCAAAATATGATACTTCTAAGTGCCCATGAAAACCAAAAAAATTCCAGAGAACTCAGGCATAATGTAATCATAGAAAGCAGATTGAATTTTTTCATGCAACGAATTAACAAAAACATGTATTACCGGAAACTCAAATTTCTTCTCTGCTTTAAGTAGAAGTGCAACAGCATCAGAGTACGTCAGCTGAATAAAATCTTTCTCAACCACATCCTGTCATTGGTATCAAAATGAAATGACATATTGAAACAAGCACGTGAAAAGCTTTGGATGAAAATGAAAATGGACTTATTTCCTCACACACTCAATCAACTGTAACTTTTTTCACATCTAGACCTAAACTAAAGGATCACAAAAGTCCCCAAACTTATTTTTAATTGTCAAGTCCTTCCATTAATTCCATACAAAATTCTGTTAATTTTATTTTTTTAATAATTATGAAATGTCATTTTTATCCTTACTTCCTTAATTCAATAAAAAAATAAAAAATAAAAAAACAAAGTAAAGGTACAAATAGTTATTAATTAATGATTATGAAATGTCTTGATCATGTTGCTATTTTTTAATTTTTAATTTGTTTCTTATAATTAAAAAGAAAGGGTAAAGAAGATATTTTATTATGTTATTAAAAAATAAAGATAAGAGAACTTTAGATGAAATTTGATAGAAGGACTTGACTGACGACTCGGAATAAGTTCAGGGACTAAATTTTATAAATTTATAGTTTAAGAGTAGATGCGAAAAAAAATATAGTTGGTGAGGTGTTAAAGAGGAAATAACCCAAAAGAAAAATCATCCATATTATTTTCTTAAAAAGGATAGCATTTAAAAGGACAAGAGGATATACATTCAATCTCTTTATTAATCCTTTCTCAATCCATGTGTTGAAAAACTCTATGTCTTCTTTACAATTCTCAAGAATGTACTTCACCTACAATAATGAGAAAAAGTTATCATATTTGCATAAGGAGAAAGAAAAAATGCTGTCAAAAAATAATTGAGCAAATTTATTTGAAGAAGAGACCTACTACATACTGGAGATAGGCAGTTGCACAAGCCATGTCATCATTCAGGTCAGCAAATGCAAGTTCAGGTTCAATCATCTGAAAATAAGATGAAAAGATAAAAGATGAAATTCAAATCTTTATTACGAAGCGGAAAAAGAATCAAGTAGGTCCTTGAGCATAAAATAAAACAAAAGTAGTTCAAGTACCCAAAATTCAGCCAAGTGCCTTGAAGTGTTTGAATTTTCAGCCCTGAAGGTGGGACCAAATGTGTAAACCTAGAGATAAACAAGATAACTAAGGCAAATGGAAGCAATAATAAAAATCAAGAATAATAAAACTTCAGATTCAAATATAAACTTATAACGGCACATTAAAGTGAGCAGAGCAAGGAAATAGTACATCACACAGAGCTGATGCATATGTTTCAGCATTTAGTTGCCCTGACACTGTTAAAAATGCAGGTTTTCCAAAGAAGTCCTGGTAGAAAGAGAGAAAATGTTCAGTATATCACAGAAATCTGTGTTTTTAATGTCATTTGATTGAATGATGAAATCTAGGAAGCCCACAAAGTGACAGTGAAGTGATAAAGAAATCATGCAAAAGTTAGTTTCATTAACAAGATAGCAGATGCACCTGCGACCAGTCAACATTCCCATCCTTGGTTGCAGCAATCGTATTGACTTGGCAATGAGTACCATCACGATTATTAGGAATCTGTAAAAGGAACAATTACACTGTAAGTGCAAGAAGCTAAGAAACCACAAAAACTCATCAAATAGTTAGTTCTATGTCAAAGGGTAAAAGGTTAAAAGAAACTACATGTTTAAAATTCATTGTTTCAAGAAAGTTAACTGACAGGTTTGACACTGTACATATTCGTTGTCTAAATTGCTTTGTCCTCTAAACTGCAAAGGACTAGGATGCTGAAGAAAACAAAGGACATATTATTAGAAATATGGTATCTTCTTTATATAAAAACTCATGTAGAAGATGCTGACTATGAAGTAGAATAAAATCATACCAATGATATTTATATGGGGCCCTTCTTAAAAAATGTCATTTAAATTCTAAGTATGCTTGCAAGTGTTACTGCATATACATCATGTTAACAAATTTTCATTAGTCAGTAATTATTGCATTGAAAAACATACCAATGTAGTCACACAGAATTGCTCTCCAGCTCCTTCACAATCTGAAGCAGTAATTATTGGGCTTGCCACCCAAACAAATCCATTTTCTTGGAAAAATTTGTGAGTTGCAAATGCTAATGCATTCCTCACTCTTGTGGCCTGTAAAGTGGCAATGGTGGTTCAGAATAAACAAACAAATTTTAGAGTGAGAAAAAGTTTATTAGAGTAAACAAATAAATTAACGAATATGATGTCACTGAAAACAGTGACCATCAAAATTCAAAATTAAACAAGAAAACTGGACAGATGATAACAACTGACACAAGAAAGAGTAAGATCTTACTGCACCAAATGTATTTGTTCGAGGGCGCAAATGAGCTATAGTCCTCAAAAATTCGTTGCTTGCTCTCTTCTTTTGGATAGGATAAGTGGAAGGATCACTTCTACCAATCTGCAGCAGGAAAGAAACAAGATAGTGACCTCTCGAGTTTTTGGTGGCAGCAGATGTTATGTTGAGAACAGCTCAGCTCATCATGTTTCTTCTTATACTTCAGGATTGGATAGAACATTTACACCTACATATCTTTACACCAATTTGATGTAGCTTGATGACACGCTGCATTCTTTCTTCTTCAAAGAAAAAAATAACATATTCCTATTCCACATTGACAGAATGAAAGTAATGCTAGTTCTGCAGAAACAATAAATTCATTCTGCAATCCATAAATCAATTGCATCGCCTTTGCTTATAAATATATAAAAGCCCAATTACCACAACAAGTCTTGCCACCTTCAGTTCCACTTTCTGTTTGGTTCCTTGGCTGCGAACAACAACACCCTCAACTACTACAGATGCCCCAGTTGTAATAATACCTGATTCTACCTAACAACAAAACAAACATTTCAAAAATAACAACAATAGGGATTGGAAACATTTGGTGCAAGAACACATGGAGCAACAATCACCAAACCAGCCAAATTAAAGAATCATAACATTACAAGTAGTGCAAGTTATCGATCTATATAGTGCTTACAGGTTCCTATCCCATCATGGTTTAACTTTTCAGAATAAAAAGATACTAATAGATACGTGTTTTGGGCCATGAGGTCCAAACTTTTTATAAACATTTTTTTTACAATATTTCAAATAAAAGCAAAATTACTAAACAACCATCACTTGTTCGAGTGGCTGGAGGTCTTGGTTGTCATCCAGTGACAGGTTTAAATCCCATAGTAGACACCTAGGAGTTTTACTTTTGGGGCTAACGTACTTCGACTTTTCAAATTTCTTTGTCTTAGTGGGCCTTGGCATCCTTTTTGATAAAAAACATACACATATCCACTACATAGGAAGAAGCAAAGTCATTAAATTAATAAAATAAATTTTGGATTAGTATGTGTCTTTCTGTCCAACTTATGGCAGATTAGGATTTCTAACTTTAGAGATTTCTGGCCACTAAAATTTTCAAGCGGGGCTTGTGAATCATGACTTAATTTGCCATGTGAAAGATAAATATTAATGTGCATACCATCATATATGGTATTTACATGCAAGATGTTAGAGTCCTGATTCCTGAATCCATAAAGGCACATTTTCACTTGCACATATCAATAATGTATTCACCATTACGAAGTATACATGCAACATGTATTAAGGCAAAACCTAAATGTAGCATTTATTTTATTACAGGTTACCTTTGACCTTTGAAATATTCAAATAAATATTTCAAATTTCAACTTCTTGAGAAAACAATATTTAGAAAAACCAATGCTAACGTGCATTTGGTGTTGCTTTGTGATCCTGCTTGTAAAAAAGTGTGACTTGCTTTCTATTGGTTATGAGTTAGGTGTTTGGTAAAGATTTTTTTTCTGTGCTGCTTTTGCTCACATAATATGTGAATGCAAGTTCATTTTCCTTGATTTATTTAAAGCTAGCAAATGATCCTATGGCACAAGGCCTTTGCAACAAAGCAAATGTGCTTTCTTCCAAAATTATCGAATTTCCCTAACCCAGACTAAAGCAGATTCAAAACCTTCTGGATACATACATGAGCACAATAAGGAATAAAAAAACCATCATTCCTTATGCTGACCACAAACACACACATGTATAATCAAGGACTTGTGTTGCTAGTCTTTGGAAAGGCCTGCATGGAAAAGTTAATGATTTCAACTTATTAATGAAAAGAGAATGGCGAGCTTGCATCACAAAAAAGAAGTGTTTCTCATAGATGAGATGATACATTTACATATCCAAGAGTCTTAAAGCCAGCTGTCAATTAGTTACGGCAAAATATGGAGAATTAAAAACATAAGATACCTGATCGTATCCTTCAGCATCAGAATTCATCACGCATTGCATGCTGGATAGACAAGAGCCATCATTAACCTGAATACTTCAAAAAATAAAACCATTTAAATGATCGATTTCAATGTTAGAAAAGAATAAAGTTTGATATCAGCGAAAGGGAATATTAAACAATGCATCTACATGTTCAATAACCATTTATACATACTTTTTAAGGGGATTTATACACATAATGATGCATATCTAGACACTTGTAACTCATTTCAGTTAATGTTGCAAGTGGATAACTAAGACATTCAGAAGCATTATTGTACCGAGATGCATAAAAGTCAGAAAGTTTATTGGTGGTCATGTAATTATTACTCTAGATTCATTATAACATTTCATCCTAAACAAAATTGGAACATATGTGCGCTCAATAGATACATTGTTATAGACATGTTGATTTCATTTACATAGCATGCATGTAAGAACTAATAATCGTTTCATGCTAGTCATGTATTTCAACTAACTTAACTTAGATGCAGTAAAAACTAGTCTATTAGAGCACAAGGATTGCAATTTCATCATAATGGAAAGTTACAACTTACAAAAAAAAAATAATCAATATAAATAGGATGAATTAACTGTTTGATCATAAAAAAGGGCTGTTCGAATCAAGTGGAATAAGAATTTTTTTTTATTATGTCCACAGAAAGTTCATTCTATCAATCCCAGTTATCTAATTAGCTTCCCGTTACAGTGAAGCTCAAGCTTGATGTTAAAATGCTTCATTGAAACACATGATTGGCAAAAGATATCCATTAAAATGGTAACGCCCTAAGCGTAGTTAAGGATTACCATCGATACAATAATCTAATCAATAAGCAATATAAATTGAATAGTATAATTCAAAGGGCTTTCTTGGTGTTCTTTTGCCCTCACCTCAATGAAGGTCACGCTACTCTGCACACGGCAAGTCCGAACCCACCCTCTGATGGCGAGCTCACGGCCGAGCCATTCGACCCCTTCATCCGGCCCTCCCCTCACGTCAGCAACCTTCAAGCGCCTCCGGTACTCGCGCACACTTCTCCCGGCCTCTGCAGGCTCCGAAGGAGCGTCAGCCTCCGCAGTCTCCGTCGAGGCTCTTCCGCTGCAGTAACTCCTCCATCTGGAGACCAGGAAGTCATCTGAACAGGAGGCCGGGATGGGGGAGAGAGTGAGGAAAGCCGGGCGGGTGCCGAGGAGGAGGAGTGGTGGAGCGGTTCTTGGCCTAGCGCCGGCGAGAAATCTGGGATATCCGACGCCATGATGGAGGAGGAGGCGACAGGCGAAGCGCGGACGAAAGAAAGAGGAGGAGGCGGCGGCGGCGGCGGCGGCCATCGGACTGGATCCCTCTTATCTTCGCCTTCAGCTACCGGCCCTCGTTCTTAATATTTTGTTGCCTGCAGTGCGTCGGGAAATTCACGTGCAACGCGCGTGATACCTAATGAAAAAATAAATAAGTAAAATATATTTTCAAATATTTTGGCACGTCTAGAAGCATCAACTGAAAATATTTCGTATTCAAATAAATTTGAATTCAAGACATTTTTTAAATATATTTATAAATTATTAAATAAATATATTTTTCCTCGTCTTTGTCTTTCCTTTCGGCAGAGAATTCGCTGGTGGGACAGTTGGATCATCAAAAGTCGGGTTTTATGTCCGATGAGGAGATTTCGAACTCGGCTCGTGCGAAAATACGAGCTATACTAGAAGAATGTACGCGAAATTGCACAGGCTAATTTAAATATAAGTATTTACACATTTGAATAAAAATACTGATAATAATAAGTAGTTATAATATTTGTTAAAAGAAATATTGATTAAGATATTATTGTAGTCATATGATAATAATATTATAAAATATGAATAAAAGAGTAATATAATTGATTAAAAAATAAGTCAACTATTCTCAACTTATCTTTTTAACTTATAAATTATTATTTTAACAATTTATAAATATAAATTTTTTATTATCATATATGAAAAAAATTAAAATTAACTTATAAGTAAACTACTTATGAGCAAACGCGTCTTATGTTTTATATGAATATATTTTTTTTGCTACTTGCCAAAATGATCTCTATATCCGCCTAATTACTAATTAGATTGATGAGATTTTCAGTAAATTCTTTTAACTTGAAACCAAAAGAGAATAATTTATCAATTGCTTGTCACCCCCTCTTAAATTAATTCACATTGATAATATTGAACGTAATCTCTATTGACTATTTCAAAATTTAAATTTAAATCTTGGTTATGAGCTTCATCTTTCATTTGTTTTTTCCTTATAATCAAGTTCCAAATAGTTAATTTCATTTTTTTTCCTTATAATCAAGTTCGTTAGTTGAGCAAATTATTAATAACTAAATTCATTATTATAGTCCACCAGGAGTGTTTCAAGAATTCATTTAAATATACAAAATAGAATAAAAATATTTATAATTACGAGCTCAATTATATTTTAGATTAGTTTATTAATTAAAAATTGATCCGGCCAATGTAGAAGTCACCCAGAATATAAAAGGATCCAACTTCATCTATATTTTTTATTCACACTATGTTTCTCCTTGGACTATCGACATAATTTAGTATGATTCAATTACAATGATGAAACGACTCGAAGATGGTTAGTTGCAAGGTGACTAACAGAAAATAAGTTTGTCAACGGATTTTCGATTGCATAATTGCATTGAGTTTCGTATTGTCAATAGCTCCAGAGCTGTTATTTTGTTTTGTAGTTGATAAGTTAAATTTTGTAAATTTTTTTTATAATATTATATGCATATTAGTGTGACATTTTTTATTATTTTTTTAAAATATTAATAATAGTATTAGGCAAGGAGTATGTAGCATTGTATCTACATTAGCATACTTTTATTTAAATATGAGCAAAAACGAGCTGCGCTTTAATATACAATGAGGAACCCATATTTTACTTATATTATAGGTTCATTCTTACTTACATTTTAAATATAAGTATGTTAGTGTAAGTCTCTAAGTCGCACTAATAAGCCTAAATAAAATATGAGAGGGAATGAACTTCTAACTTATAATGTTACACATTCGTGCCCTCAAGAAGTGTAAAGCGTAAGTGCAGCGCTATATACAATGTCATCCATTTCTACTCATATTTAGATATATGTATGCTAGTGTTGTCCGCATTAACAAGCTTGCACAAAAATGTAAGAGGAAGTGTGCTCATGTAACTTATAAGTTATAACGATGCACACTCCTTGTCGTTGATAAGAGTATAATGCGTGTGTAGCGTTGTATATTTTCACTCATATTTAAATATAAGTATCCTAATATGAGCCTTCACTCATAGACTCACACTAGCATGCTTGCATAAAATGCAAGAGGGAGTGGGCTCTAACTTACACGCGTGCACAATTCTTGCCTCTCAATAACGATAAATGTATGTACAGCATTGTATATTACAGCATGGTCTATTTCTACTTACATTCAAATATAAGTAGGCTAGTGTGGATCTCCACTTATAAGACTGCACTAACAAGCCTACATAAAATGTGTGAGAAAGTGAGTTGTTGTAATTTACAACGTTGTCGTTGTATACTTATTGTCCTTAATAAGAGTAAAATAATGGGTTATTTTCATTTACTACCATCAAATAACGAAAATTTTATATGCATCCCTAAATATAAAACCGAATAGAAGTTAGTCTAATTTTTTTTTATTGACCAATTTCATCGACCAATCTGGTTTTCTATTTTTACACATTATTTTTAATTTATTAATTATTATTTTATTCTCTCATTAAAAAATACTCCTCGTCTCTCCTCTTCTTCTCTCTCGGCTCTCTTTTTTCTCTCCTCTCTCTCTCTCACTACTCGCCTGCGCACGTGCAGGCGAGTTGTCTGCTCGACTACGCGAGCGAAGTGAGCTCCAATGGCTTGCGCACACGTAGGCAGCAGGCAACTCGCTTGCATAGGCGTTCACATGCGCAAGTGTCGACGCCTGCAAGCGCCGACGACGTAGGCGAGCACTGAAGGAGAGAAAGCAGAGAGAGCAAGAGAGAGGAGAGATGGAGAGAGAGAGAGCGACGAAAGTAATTTTTTAAAATTTGAGGGTAAAATAATAATTTAATAAATTAAAATAATTTTAATAAATTTAATATGAGTTTATTGGATGAAATTGTCCAAAAAAAGTTCGGAATACTTCTGCCAAGTTATATAGTTTAGGGGTATGTCTGAAATTTTGCGATAATTCGAAGGAAAAAAATAAAAATAACCCTAAAATATTTATGTAGCATTGTATATTACAGTGCGACCCATTTTTACTCACATTTAAATATAAATTATGCTAGTGTCAATCTGCACTCATAGGCTAACACTAGCAAACCTACATAAAATATGGGAGGGAGCATTGCACACTCCTTGCCTTCAATAAGAAAAAAAGTGTATACAAAGTTGAATATTAAAGCATGGTCAATTTTTGTAAATATAAGTATGCTAGTGTAGGCTGCATTCATAGACCCACATTAATAATTTTATATAAAAATATGAGAGGGAGTGAGTTGTTGTAACTTATACCGCTACACATTTTTTGCCCTCAATAATATTAAAATATGTGTTTGTATATTACAACACGACAAATTTCTGCTCACAATAATATAAGTATGCTAGTTGCGCCTGCACTCACAGACCCACACTTAATGGTGTTGTTTGGATGCGAGAACTTGTGTTCTTGTTAGTCCCCAATAACTAATTGATTAGACACATAGATTTTTATTTGGTGTTTGGATGAAAAAGTGTAATGATGAAGAACTAAAAGTTGATTATATGTTTTAGTTTTATGGGTGTTTGGATGAACTTCTAAAACTAAAAAATAATTTTATTTTATAAAAATATAAAAAATTTAAATTAAATATAAATATATATATATATGACAAATGATTAATATTTGTTTTATATCCATACTAAAATGAATTAATAATTATTGTTTACTCAATTAAATAAGAAAATAGAATTTAATACAATATTATATCAAATAATAGAAACACATATTAAACATTTTTTTCGTTTGATTAAGGATGAACTAACAAATAAATAATACCAACAAATAATTAAGATAATATAAATATTTAAAAATAAAAAAGGAGAAACATAAATTTGAATTTACATAAAAAGAAGCATCACAAAAAAAATTAAAATAAAAAGAATTATTTTCAAATAATTATCTTAATTAAATATAATAATATAAACTAGTGTAACGATATTTTTAATTAAGCAACTTAATTATAAGGTTAATTAAAAGAATAGATAATGTAAAAGTTCAATATTCAAAATAAAGTTCAAAAAAATGAAAGAGATAAAAATAAAATATGAAAGAAAAAAAAGCTAAAAAATAAATGTTTATTATTTATAAGCATAATAATATAAATTAATAATACAATTCATTTTAATATTAACATTTTAAACTAAAAAAATTATTATATATTATTGAAGAAATAAATAATTTTAAAAAAATATTATAAAAAACAGAAAGTTAAAAAGGTTGGTTCCAACCTCAAGTTAAACCGAATCTTAGTTCAAACAAAAGTTGAAACTTAAATTCACTTGGTTAGGATCACATGATACTTTGACTAGAATCAAATTCTTCAATGATTTTTTTTTGTTATTGTTTGTCAGAACTAGCGGGAACTAGAACTGATTCTGACCCTAATTCTCGCTGCCAAACGGGGCCAATAAATTTGTATAAAATATGAGAGGGACGATTATTGTAACCAGTGGTGGAACCAGAAATATTTTATAGTGGGTTCACTTTCACTTCAATAGTATAAAATATGTTGACATGCTTCACTTATATTATTTTTTATTCCATTTCCTAAAATCATATGCATCACCTCCACTTCGACTTTCAATATTAATTTTAAAAAAAATAACAACATAAGCACAATATTGCATCTTTTATAATATCATTTTCTAACCAATTAAAATATTGGTTGAACTAGTCAGGATTAAATCTGCATAATTTATAACCAAATTTTATTTGAGAAGAAGTATGATTTCTAGTTTGGAATGATTCTCTTGAATAAGATTTCTTAATTTTATTTTGATCATTAGGATGATAAGTTGAATTTCTTTTTCTTTCTCTGGGATATGTAGAAAGGGTACTTAAAGCAATTCGACTTTGTTTTGAATATCCTAACCTTATGCATTTTCACAATATATTTTTATTTCACTCCCTTTCAGCATGAAGTAAATTTTTTGATGGAGATGATCTTCTCCACCATAACGAACTATGAAAAAATATAACTCATATTCAATGTATATTAATAAAATATATCTACTAAAATTAGAATAAAAATAAAGTTAAACAAACAAATTTATGTTCAGAAAATAAATTATTCATGATAAACAAGTTGATGAAAAATAATAATATCAAAAAATTGTACCAAAAATATCTTAAGTTTTGGATGTATATTATATATTTTTTAAAAGAAAAATATATGTACATTAGTAATAATTTATATGAAATTACAAAAGAAAAAAAGAAAAAAAAGAACTTTATTATTCGAGAAAAATGCAAATAATTTGGATATAAATTGTTATTGCAGGAGAAAAAAAATAATATAAAACATACTTGTTTGGGGAACACCTTGAATAATTTGAGAGAAAAAAAATTTATATCAAGATTGAATAGCTTAAAAGAATAAAGTCTATGATGGTTGAAAAGAAAAAAAAATATTAGTTTAAATAGAACATTGTGGTGAGATATTTTGAGTGGAATGATACTCGAGAAAGGAGTTGGATTTGAGCACTGGACGTAAAACTTTAAAAATAACACTAGGAGTTGAATTTGAACACTACACGTGTAATTAAAGAATTATCTTTTTGTTCATGGAGCCAAATTTTACACACATATAATATCTACTCTAGTGGGTGCACTTGCACCCACAGGCACCCATGCGCCTTCGCCCATGGTTGTAAGTTACATTGATGTACACTCATTGGCCTCGATATGAGTAAAATATGTGTGCAATATTATATATTACGACGTGACTCATTTTTACTCATATTTAAATATAAGTGCTAGCGTAAGCCTGTGTTCATAGGTCCACACTAATAAACCTATATAAATTTTGATGAGTCAGTTATTGTACATGGGGTTTTTAGCTATGACAAAGTCATATGCGGCGTTTTAAAAGAGTGAAGCATTTAGACAAGTTTTTTTTTGTGGTTTTATAGAGTTTTAGGCAACATAATGCTTGGGTACGATGAACCGTGAAGCGAGAGTGTGCGAATGTTTGAGCGGGGCTTTGGCAAGCGCTCGAGAGTGGCTTTGACCCCAAAACAATGAAACATAAGTTTCATCTATACGGAAGATGTCTTAAAGCAAATTGGTCATAATGCGAAATGTCGTTCAACAAAAAGCTTTGAAAAAAATGAGATTGATATAAGCAATTTTCAATAAATAAAAGAGAAATATTATAACTAGGTGCAGGGGTCTCCGGTAAAATGTACGTGCAATATATTAAGATCCGAAAACATTTACTTTGCATGAGAATGGCTTCTTTTTCCTTTTCTTAGTGGCCATGGAGTGATTTTTAATCTAGAAAAAAAATATATAAAAATATGCTGGATCATATTTTAAGATGAAAATCCATCCAAATCCGAACTATTTCACTCCTACTATAAAAAAATTATCATGCATTGAAAAGTTAAGCATGCTTTGTTGTCTCTAACAACTTAAAAGTAATCTTTAGATATAGACCTATTACTGAATAATAGCTAAATATATTAATGATTTTAAAAATTTAAATATCTAATAAATAAGGATGGGAGCAACTTAAGAAGAATTATATGCAATATGGGTGAAAAGTGATTCCACCGAATCAAGTTTTTGGTGAGAAAAAAACCATCCGATATTTTTTGAATGAAAATTTTCAAAAACCTAAAAACTAAATTAATTCAAAGGAAAGAAAATTAGCGGATGAAATATTCTGAATGGTTTTTTTAAATTCTTTTCAAAATTACATAATTCAATAAAATAAATAATACGAAATAATATAAATGTATCATTTAAGTTTGACTACAAGGCACAAAACTATTATATTAATCAATAATAAGAAAAACAGAGAATAAATAAAGTAAAATATTTTATAAGTGAAAAGAAAATTTAAATGTGATTTTTTTTATTTGAGATCGATGAACATGTTTCCTAATTAAGTAGGAAGTACTATGTTAGCTATCTCTTTAACTATATAATATCAAATTTATGATAAATAAATTTAAAAGAGAGAAAATTTAATATTGATCGTACATTTAAAACTTTACGATTGAAAAAATAGATAACATGATCACTTTTATTTTTTATTTTAAAATATTCATAAAATTTAATCGCCTTTGATTTTTTTTTTCTTTGTGAGATAAGTTTTTCGGTTTGTCCGATTTTTCTTTCACACTCATACGGAATAAATAAATAAAAAAAGCAAAAATAGCTCCCCGACCTTTTTTTTTTATTTGGAATGAGACGCAAACGAGGCGACACCGGCGAATAGAAAGCGCCCCCGCCAAATCGCCGGGCGCCCTCTTCTTCGTGGACCTCTCCATCGGAATCCATGGCGGACGCCTCCGACGATTTGGATCAACTCCTCGACAGTACTTCCCTCGATCCCTCTTCCGTGCCCCCATCGCTCTTCCTTCCCTCTACGATTCCCCGGCTAATTCCTTCTTCGTCGCAGGCGCTTTGGATGACTTCACCAAGCTCGACCTCTCCTCCGTCCAGAGGTGCCTTCCCCTTTTGTTACCTCGTAGTTTCTATACTGTATTTTTTGAGATTTTTGCGTTTACCTTATTGAGGCCTTTGGATTGGTAGAAGCGGCGATGGAAAGAGGGATTCTTTGTCACTGCCGCCGCCGGCGGTGCAGGGACTGGGCATGGGTCTCCCGGGCTTGAAGGCGAGGAAGAAGAGGGAACAGAGGCCGTCGGAGGCAGCAGCGAGTTCCGTGTCATCGCATGCCTCCGAGGCGCTGGAGAAGCTGGCGCAGCAGACCCGCCAGGCGGTAAAGGGGTTGGAGTCCGCTACGGGCGCCGCCTCCGCCGCCGGAACCATGGGCGGAGACGGGTTCGATAACGAAGCCATGGTTGAGGAATTCGTCAAGCAGTTCGAGGAGCTGGCGGGTTCACAGGTTCGATCTTTTCCTATATTTGGTGTCGAAATTGGGCCTAGAGGTGGAAAGGGAATTGGGTAACTTTGTTAACTCTATTGCAGTTTCTGTAGTTAACACCAATTAGAAAACATAATTGCTCTTAGGATGGTTTCAGGTTTCCCGTTTGCTTAACATTTCAATTCCCTTATTTCAAGTCTGGCAACTAAAAGTGAAAATTAAATGCTAGAAGATACTTAGACTAAATGTTATCTGATAACTTTCAAATTCCTGAGTTCTCTCATATAATCTTATGGTTATACCTTATAGTTTAACTTAAATGGTCATTTTTCAAATTTAATGTACGAATCATATGGAACAGAGACAAGCCGAACACCTTACCTGAATACAATGTGGCTAAGAAGAGTGGTTCTACAATTACTAGATAGAGTGGTTGTACCTAGAAGAGTTGATCGTGGTAAGGAGAGTTAAGGATTGGGATGAGAGAAGTTGTAAGACACTATTGAGAGAGAAGTTCACCTTTAGCAACACCTTTGGTCAGATTAGTAAGGTGCTAGTCACTCTCGGGCAGTCCAAAAAGAAGAGTGGCTCTCATTCATTTTATTTTCTGTGCTCTGTGCATTAACACTGTGAAGATGATATTGCGCAAATGATGAGTTTATGTTATGATTCTCCTTTTTCTTGGGAACAACACGATGATCTGGATCTAGAATTGACAAAGCAACATTATATTTTATGAAAGAATATTATTGTGGTCGTTTAAAAATGGTTTTTGGTTTATCAAAGCATATCTATTCCATCCATTGGATGTCTTGTGTTGTTATTTGTTGTGTATGCCTTATGGTCGTCATCTTAATTATTTTATGCATGTCGTCAACAAATTGTCTATATTTGGAAAAAAATTGATATCAAATACAATGTTTTCTATGTTGTAAAGGATATGGGATCCATTGTGGACACAATGATGCAGCAGCTTTTGTCCAAGGAAATTCTTCATGAGCCAATGAAAGAGATTGGAGAAAGGTATCCAAAGTGGTTGGAAGAACACAAAAGTGGATTGAGTCGGGAAGAATATGCTCGCTATCATCAACAATGCGAACTTATATTACAGCTAAATGATGTGTATGACAATGATTCTGGCAACTTCTCCAAGATTGTTGATCTGATGCAGAAAATGCAAGAATGTGGCCAGCCTCCTGATGATATTATTCAAGAGCTTGCTCCTGATCTTGACATAAGTAATTTGGGTCAATTGTGAGTTTTCTTTGCTCCTGTTACATATTTATTTTGGATTCACAGAAAAGAACATCTCAGTTTTCGATTAGGCATGAATCATGAAGAATCACCCTTCTAGTGATCTCAACCTTTATCTTTTCACCAATATACACAAGCAAGTACTTAACTAGTCAAACATTCCTTATCAAAAAAAAAAAACTAGTCAAACATTCTTTTAGTTGCTTTTGGTACTAAATGTCATCAACATGAACTATTCCAATATTTTCTATTGAAGTTAATTGTCTATTATCACTATTGATTATTGACTAAGAAAATTCATTATTTTCTATTGACTCTACTTGTATTCTGTAAAATAATTATGTTTTCTAACACATTGTAACTTTTTTATCTGATGATTTGCAGATCCCCTGGGCTACTTGATTCTAGTCCCAACTGTTCTGTAATGTGATATAGATCAACATTCTCTCTGGTCTCCTCAAACGTTTGCTCTTTCCCATTGTTGAAACGTGTATCTCTCTTTTGGTTTATCAGAATGTGTTGCAATTTCCTTCTGTATGAAAATATTATGACATGAGCTAATAAATTGCGAACACTACACCATTTATTTATGCAACCATTGATGAATCATGTCTCTCATGGTTTTCCAGGTTGTGTTGCAACTTCCTTTTGTATGAACATATTATGACTTGGATTAACAAAGTGCAGTTATTACCTACCTCTCCATCTCTTGATTTTTATGTCGTCTTCAAATGTGCAATGCTACATCATATTAAGTCCTGGGAAATATCAAAAGCTGATTTGTGGGGCAACTCAAGGCTTAGCTAGTTTCCGCAAATACGCAAATCTGAAAAAATCAATGTTTTTATTACTTGATTCGATCTTTCTATGTTTTGCAATTTAGAAACAGAATATTCATAGTTTATTTTGTAGAGGAAGGTAGCAGTTGGTTTCTCAGGCATCTGAGGGCTCAAGCCAGTGTCTTACATTGAGCTTTCAAGCTCTCGAGCCCATGAGACACCGCGCACTGCTGCTGTGCGAGGCCCCCAGCACATGTATACTCCAAAGAAGGCTGTCCTGCAGGAATAGCACAGTAACATTTTAGATCTCTTTCCCCAAACATGGAAGAACAGACAGGTACGGGATTAATGTGAGATAAGGCTTACTTGTTCTTGCTGCTGGTATGGTCCCAATTGTCCCACCTTCCCGGTGCAATAACATCATCAAAGTAGGTATACACAAAGATGATCCTTGAGTACTGTCCCATGGCTCGCCCTACGTAGAGCTTGCCGGTGCCAGTTAATTTCCAGTTGACGAAAACGAAGTAGGTTTTCTCACAAAGGTTGTTCCTGTCCTGAGCGGCAATGGACCCGAAGCGGCTTGTTATCGAATGAAGTTCGCAATGCTATAAGGGTTTGTTTATGGTGGCGATCATAAAAAAATTTGGATGTGGAGAGGGGACTATTGATTACAAGAAGAGTTTAGTGTCGATTAATTACCTTGTACATGGATCTGCCATTGCCGAAGATGAAGTCAATTGATCCTTCAATGTAGCAATCCTTTAAGTAATGGCGGCTTGTGTCTGTCGCACAAGGTGTCCTGAGCACCGTAGAAGCCGCAGCCGTAGCCGTAGAAGTACGCCTTGTCCCCTGAGATGCGGAAATAAGCAGCACGCCATCCTTCCATTCCTGGCATTGGCGAATGCAGCAATCCTTGAAGTAATGGCGGCCTGCGTCTGTCGCACAGGGTGTCATGAGCACCGTAGAAGCCGCAGCCGTAGAAGTACGCCTTGTCCCCTAAGAAGCGGAAATAAACAGCTCGCCATCTTGGCATTGGTGCCGGAGCTGAGTTCTGCTATTGTGCATTATGGCATTGGCAAAGGTTTCTGTATGTTGGTTATAACAGGGTCTTTGCCATTGTACAAACCATTTTTCTATTTTTACTGTAGCAGTTGACCTACGGTCGTCCTTTCCAATGGAGTGCTCGAGCACCGGTCGTCCGCCTCATTGATCTCTCGATCAATGGACGCCCGTATGCTCGAGCAACGGTCGTCCGCTTCATTGTGCTTGAGCAACGGTCATCTGTTTCATTGATCTTTTGATCAATGGACGTTCGCATGCTCGAGCAACGGTCGTCCGCTCCATTGTGCTTGAGCAGCGGTCAGAACAGTTTCATAAAATTATTCAATTGCTGAATAAAGATCAAACTGCTTCAAGTTCTTATCTTGCTGCAAATACGACAGGTACATATAAGACTTCTTCTTGTACTTCATGGATAATTGACACAGGTGCTACCAATCATATGACATCACATTTAGAATGACTAGTGGACATAAAACCACTTGCAAATAGTAGTCATGTGACATTGCCAAATGGTAATATCTCTTCAGCTACTCATTTTGGTTCCTATTTACTGAAATCACAAACTAATCAGAAACTGTTCAATGTGCTTTATTTGCCTGAATTCAAGTTCAACCTTATTTCAGTGACACAACTCATTAGAGACTTGAATTGTTCAGTGACATTTACTAGTAATTATTGTTTACTCCAGGACAAGTGCAGTGGGACGGTAAACCGGATTGGTAGACAAAGTGGATGTCTCTATTATCTGGATCATTCAAGTATAACTTCAGGAAGCTATGACTCTTGTCTGACAACTGCTGCTACTAAAACAACTTTGGAGATTTGGCATCAACGGCTAGGCCATGTTCCAATTGACAGACTTAAATTTTTCTCTTCTATTACTGGTTGTAATAGTAAAGACTTGTTTCATTGTAGTGTTTGCCCGCCCTATAGCACGACAAACACAATTATCATTTCATGTAAATGATACTCATAGAAACAGTTTGAAAATTTTAGATTTAATACATGTTGACACTTGGGGACCTTACAAGTGTTTTACTTACAATGGATTTAATTACTTTGTTACAATTGTGGATGATTTCAGCAGGCTAACTTGGATCTATATGATCAAGCAAAAATCTGAATGTTATAACATCATAGTTCAGTTTTTAGCATTTGCTGAAAATTTTTTTGAGACAAGGATTAAAATGATAAGAACTGATAATGGATCAGAATATCATAATAAAGCTTGCAAAGAACTTTTTCAAGAGAAAAGTATTCTGCATCAGAATAGTTGTGTGTATACTCCTCGACAAAATGGTGTTGTTGAGAGAAAATACAAACACATTCTTGAAGTTGCTAGAGCATTGTTATTTCAGTCCAACTTGCCTTTGAAATTTTGGGGAGAAAGTGTTCAA